>SNQJ01S0026092.1:232255-246983 GCA_010110895.2 Picea sitchensis | reverse complement strand
TTAGTTTTCATATATCAATATAAAAATACTTAATTGTCATGTTATTTTTTCAGGAAAATTATGAAAATCCTAGAGGACCAATGAGGTGATATCAGAAATATGCCAGTAGGAATGTCCAAAAAAGTGTACAAGGAGATGGTTAAAGAATTGGACATAATTGCATCGCAAGAGGAGCTATCTCAACAACAACGTGCTTCAAATGTACGTAATCATTGAATTTTTCGATTAGGTACAAATAATTGATTATACATTAAATATTAATTTTCAAATATTCTCTTACAAAAAAGAAAAGAAAATTGAACTCATTTTGCACATAAAAATGGACAAAAAGGAAGAAAAGAGTTGATAGCAAAGTTTGTGAGTAATTGTAATTACCTTATAACAACTTAATGTTTTTTTCTTGTTGTATATTTTAAGTTGTTTTACAACAACCATCATTGAATGTCTTCAAGCAGGTGCTAACATACAAAGAAGAACCATCAGAAAAATTGATTGACATTGGGTCAATTAAGGGTTGTGAGTATATGTTGGCATATCAAAAATTAATTGTCGAATTTGTAAGTATAATCTATGTTGTTTTACTTCCCACATTTTATAATTAATGAAACAAAAATAATACTTTATATTAAATTTATGATTTATTATGGAGTATAAAACTTGCAAGAAACAAAGTATGGAACTGAGCCAACAAAAGAATTGTTGAAACACGGCATGCTAATTGATTTTGAACATATGTGTATGATTCATGAGTCACTTCTTGCTTTGGAGGTACGTCGCTTTTCAATTTACATTCATGTTTATTATTTATTTCAATTTTCATTATTCTCACCAATGTAGATAGACTCATTACAATTTATTTTTATGATTGTAGATGGAACTTCAAGAAGAAAAAAACAATGGAGACAATCAATCAAACATTCTGCAAAATAACCCAAGGCATGGAAGTAGCTCGAGCACTAACAACAGTTCCAGTGAAGAATGATGACCAATATATTTGGATATCAATGCAAACTGCAATTGTTTTATTTTGAAATAATTCTATGTGAAAATCAAACATTTTTGTTTAATGTAATGGACACAGTGTCCCAATTGGAAGACAAGGGATTACCGACAAGTGTCCCATTTTGTATGACAAAGACCCTCTTATTCATATAATAAAATATGTGTTAATTTATTCTATTGCATTGTCCAACGTCACTGTGAAATGTTACATCAATGATTAAATATATGGATGACTAAATATTATAATGAAGAGATGCAAAATCTGATGATATAACAAATTAATCCAAACATCATATCCAAATTCACTAATCAAAATATAAGATATATGTAATTGTTTTGATAAATAACAGAATTAAAAAATAACAATAATTGCATTATCACAGGTCGATGTTTCTTGGTGTATTTTAATTATTAATCTCATCGACACATTTAGTATTAAAAATCACCAGTGTGTTTCATATGAAATCTGCACCGATGATTTTATGTAATCAATTAACACGGGTTTCAATATTAATTTAATACCACCAATTTATATTAAAAAATTGGTCATTGGTGCACTAATATTATACGAAGCACCGATGCGTATGTGTTTTTGATACACACCGACACTATTTTGTTATTGATAAGCACTGAGGCTTGTTTGTTACTGAAAAGCACCGGTGATTTCTAGTTTTAATGCACCGAGGTGTTTTTCCATGTAATGCACCGATCCATATTATTTTATATAACATCAGTGCCTTCTTATTAATAACGCACCAGTGCGTTCTATGCAGAAAGCCTCAATGCTTAATTATTTTTAATTGTCCCAATGCATTTTGATGGTAACGCCCCAGTGCTTACACGAAAAATGCTCTGGTGCTTATACGATAAATGCTCCGGTGCTTATACGATAAATGCTTCGGTGCTTAAATATTTTACTTCCCCAATGCTTTCATATTTTACCTACTTGGTGCTTGAAGTTAAGTGTACAAAACCGCTGTTGTATGTGTATGCACACACTGGTGCTTGTGCCTTATACAAACACATCGATTTGTAAACACCCGCTAACACCTTTGATTGCCCATATTTTTTTAATTTTAATCAACTTCCATTATAGTATCCACAAAAACATCCTCTATCGATAACAAATGTTGTAGCAAAGTTTTTTTTGATATTTTTTGCCAATTTTGTAACACTAGAAACCTCCGCTAAAATGTCTTTTCCTTGTAGTGCATTGATGTCAAAGGGGCAAAGATAGAAACATTGATAAGGAGTATGAGCATGCATGTTATCATGACTAAGTGTTGCCATCAATGCCAAAAGGGGAGATTGTCAGATAGTTGGTTTGGATTGTTGGTTGTCATTGATGTCAACCCTTGGAGAGTGATATTGTAGATTGATGTCAACCCTTGGAGAAGTTTGGTAGTGAAGTCCAGTAGCACAAAGGTATAGGTAAGGGAATCCATTTTTTTTGAGGTATAAAGTCATGAAGATCAATAAATATGTAGGTAAGACTATTCTAGATGGATAGTAAATGTCATTCCATTTCTGATGATATGTGGAATGTCACATAACTCCCCACGGTTAGAGAGTTATGGCCATGTGAAGTTGGAGAACCCTCATGAGTTATCTAGAGGCCCCTAGAAGGCCAAAGAAGTCAATTATTCTATAAGCTCCTGGAAGAAGTGTACTAGTCAAATTGATGGTAACTATGAGTTAATCATGAGTATAGTTGTTGTATTAAGAAAATAATTAAAAACAACGTAGTTGCAACAAGTTGTGAGTTTGGTAATTATGGTAAAGTAGTTGTGATGAGAAGATTGAATAGTCAAAGTGGTTGACCAAGAAATAAATTAAATAATAAAGTGGTGGCAACAAGAAGTTAATTAAGGGAAAAAAGTTATGGTTTGACTAATTATAGAAAAGTTAGTTGCAACAAGAAGTTGTGAGTAAAGAGAAATTATTTAAATAATAAAGTAGTCAAAGTAGTTGCAAAGAGAAATTTTTTAAATAATAAAGTGGTTGCAACAAGAAGTGGTGAGTTTACTATTTATGGATAAGTCAAAGTTGTTGCAAAAGAAAATAATCAAAAAATAAAATTAGTTTCAATTAGAAGTGTAGGATTACTATTTTTGGATAAAGTGGTTGTAAGTGGACACATGGTTAGAAGTGGGTTAGCCCTAAAAGAAGTAAGTTGGGTAAAGTTAGTTATAAGATAACTCCTTGAGGAAACTACTTGGAGAGTATAAATAAGAGAGAAAGAAACTCCCATTAGCACCTAACCCAACTATTGAAAATCATCGAATATCTCTTTTGTGAAATGTCTATTGTAGGTACACATTGATACATCAATTTATGCAAGTCTGAGGTAGTAAAGGAGGGTTGATGACGAAAGTTTCAAAGTTGCAAAATTACTGAAAAAACCCTATTTTTTGAGGTGTACACGGGATGCATTGGAGGAAGTCGTGTACATACGCAGGTTGCAGTGGATTAGGGTGCATACATACATAGGCTAAAGAAGAAGAGGCCACATACAATTGAGAAAATCCATTTAATCTTGAGAATATGAAGATTCCAGATCTCTAGAGTTTGAAAGCAAGCTCCTAGGAAGGTATACAATGATCAGGTACAACATATCTATCTACAGGTTCAAAAGGTATGTCATATTCTTATGTGTAGTTGGATATTGTTTCTTATATGTGATATGGTTATGGGAGATTGAAGATTTTCCCTAGAGAGGTTGTGGGTTGTATGACCCATATTGTATGAGCTAGATCTACATAAATACAATACTGGTTGTGTAAAGTACTTATCAATAAGGTTATGCCACTTTTTTTATGAGGTATATCATGGATACTGTGATACTAGCTAGAGGTATATCATTGATCTGTTGAGGCATATTCTTGGCACATGTCTAGAGGTATTATTGTTGCATTATACTTGCTATAGTGAATGGTTTTGAGGTAGATCTGCTATAGTACATGGATGATACATGTGTGAGTTTTATTGGTATATCTTATGATACATTGTGAGAGGATTTTGTTAATGGTATTGATATATGATTGGTACACACTTGAGACTATATAAAAACGAGGTTTTGGCACATGGTTTGATGTAAGGGTTTATGGTATTTGGATCATGGATTGTGTGATGTATTGATAAAGGAATTTTGTTGGTTATATTGGTATATGTCTTTGGTATATGGTTGAGATACATGTTGGTACATATAGTTGTTGAGTTGGCATGCACATGAGGCTTATGGTATGGTGATGTTGGTACATCTTGATGAGTCATAGTTTGACTTGTTGATACATGTTTGGTACATTGATAGAGGCACTTGCTAATAGTATTGTTGGCACATAGTTCATGCATGATGTGGCATAGATATATTGATATATTATTAAAAGAAAATCTTGGTCTTGGCGATGGTTATGAGGTATTGTGATGTGCATAGTTGATGCACTTGTGATGGTACAAGTTGTGTGAGTGATTGATGTACATGGTTGATACTACAGGTTGGGACATGTTGCAGGTTGATGTGACATAGACAAAAAAGGGTCTAAGTTTCAAAAAGGTAAAAATCCTATTTTTCTGAAGGTGTACGCAGGCTGTAGTATAGACATGCCGTGTACATATGCAGGCTGCAGTATAGACATGCCACGTACATATGAGAGCTACAACATATACAACTCACGTACCTATTGGTTTTGTTGGTACATGCTGATTACTAGTACATGTTGATCACATGTTATTGGTGCAGGTTGGTTACAAGTTGTTGGCACATATTGGTACATGTTTACAATGGCATATCTCATAGTGATAGGGAAACATGACGAGGAAAGGAAAGGGGGTTGTAGCCTCCTTCCGGTTGGTGCAGGAGAATCAGGGAGTTGGAGCTTTCTTCAGGTTGGAGCCCGAGACATAGGTGGTTGTATCCACTTTACAGTTGTAACCAGAGAACATAGGGGGTTGTAGCGAGAGAATTAGGGAGTTGGAGCTTCCCTCAGGTTGTAGCTTGAGAAATGAGGGGGTTGGAGCCTCCTTCCAGTTGGATTTGGAGAATTGGAAGTTGGTGTTTCTTTGATTGTAATTCTTAAAGACATATAAGAAAACCATTCAGTGGTTTTCTCCCACATTGGGTTTCCACGTAAGATACTGGTGTACTGTGTATTGTGTGGATGTGTCTATTATTATTCATTATGCACTGATGGATGTTGATGTTTATGATGCAATAATATATTGATGATGATTGATGAACATTGTTGAATAAATTGAAAGAATATACATTGTATTTAAAAGGATTAATAAGTGGTATAAATTACTCATTACTGATTCACCCCCCTTCTCAGTAATCCAACAATTATAATATTTATAAATAAATTAACTTGAAGCTATACAAATATATAATACCCTTTAACTCTAAATAAGCATGTGTATGTTGTAAACTATGGATAAAAATAGATTCATTTTTGAAACCCATTTCATGAAACCTTTTAATCATAAAGTACACAATTAAAGAAAATACATATATCATAACAATTAAAGAAAATATCTATACCATAACAATTAAAAAATTATGAAGTTTGGTGAGTTAGATTGAGTGTTTGAGAATTATGAATAGCAAGCATGAGGTTTTGGGGTCAAGGACTTGGGTTGGTTGTCTCTATGTATGTGTGCCTCACTTGATGTCCTTGGTGATTCAATGTACAATAGTTTATGTGGCCCACTTTACACTAGGTATTATCCTTGGAATAAGGAGAAGTGCTCGATGGTTTCTTAGGGATTTATTTTCAAAGGAAAAAGAAAAATTAATAAATTATGCTAAGATTTTAAAACTTAAGCATATAGATCATGAAATGCCCCTTTTATTGAATGATAGGTTGTTGTTGATTATCTCAATTCTTTCCATTCATTGTCATTTTATCATTTGTGTCTAGGTGAAGATAACATTTGACTCTCTATTTTTATTTTGGTTGTCTTTCATTGTATGCATATAAAAAATCTTTTTGATTTATTTATTTATTTTTATTTTTAGATTAGGTAATAAAATTGTATCAATAACATTACCATTGAAGTAGTTTTTTTTCTTTTGAATGCATCTACTTTGTAGCATTTCCTGATTTAGTAGGGTTGATTACGACATTTGACTCGACAAGGACAGTGAGTGAGGCACTTAAAAGAGACAATCAACTTGGGGAATCAACCCTAATCCTCTCTTCTGTGAATGTTGAAGAACTAAATCATTTGAGCTATCCCTCCAACTGCCCTTTTCTAGTAAGGTAGAAGAATCCTCTACATTCAGATTAGACTAGGTCTTGAGTCCACCTACAATTTCCACTCTTTGGAATTAAAAATTCATCCATTTAGACTCCTCCAAGTTCATAATTGTTCATTTCATAAGAAGTCCAAGAATGTAGATTTCCACAGTTACTCATAATGTTGTTTGAACTTTATGGAGATATGTTGCGTGTAAGATTATAAAACATCATTTAAAAAAAGAATGTTTCTAGTGGACACTCCACCTATTGTTAGGGACACATAAAAGATTAAATGATATTAGAAAATAGTGTTGGGGTTTGCATTTGTAGAACAAATTTTGATAACTATTGTGAAAAATGTGGAAAAATAATAAGAAGTCACTGTGTTAAAAGAATAAAATATTAAGGGACCATTTTGTTAATAATAGTGGTTATTGATTACAAAATAATAGTATAAAGTAAATAAAGTAAAACTATAGGTAAGGGGAGGGGAGATCAAATAATAGTAATTAAAAACAAAATAATAAGAAGAATTAAAGGCACACAACTAAGAGATAAAACAACTAAATACATCTAAAAATAAAAAGTGTTAATAAAAGATCAAAAATCAATGTAGAGGAGGATTTATGAAAAATATTAATTTGTAGAATATAAAGAAAGGTTAAAAGAATAAAAACGGGGGAAGTAAATGTATCAAATTGGAAAAAATAGTGGTTAAGAGTTAATTACGAAGAAAATATATTAAATAACAAAGAAAGAAAGGGGAAGACTTAATGGCTAAGCTGATTAATAGTGGGTTTTGAGGATTGGCTAAGTTTGTAGCCATTTTCCTGATTGAAATTATTGGGATGATTTTCAATTTCTAGTGCTTCCCCAATGATATGGGAGTAGTATGGTGCTAATGCAAGAATTCTAGCTTGGTCAAAGCAAATAAGGTGTTTAGAGTTGTGAGAATGTTTTGCAATAGTTGATTTGGAAATGCGGATGTGGAAAGTGTTCGCTATATGTTCTTTAAGGTGGGCTTTGGAAAATCTGTCACTTTGGTCAATATATGATTTACTACAAGAGCATGGAATTTGGTAAACACTTGGGTCAAACAACATTTTATAAGGAAATTCATGGTTCTTTCCAAAAACATTATGTTTCTCTCTTTTTGATGATGAAGAGTTGATTAGATACTTATAATCTTGTTTTAAATAAATACATTTTAAGAAGTTTTACCATAATCATTGCAATATGCAAGTCGAGTTAAGAATTCCATACAATAGAAAAAACATACACTTCTTTATAAAATTTTAGAGAAACATCTTGAACTGGCGACCAAAAAATTTGGTAACACCTTCAATTTGTCCATGAGCATGAGCTTTGGATAGGAGAAGAACCATTCCATTGTCTTCCCATAAGAAAGAGTAGATTTATACACTCAAGGCTCAAAAGGTAAATCTTCTCCCTTATTATTTGAAGGTAATACATTGGCCAATGAGTTTTTGATTCACTATTCTAATATTTGGTGTGAGTATTCTACATTTATTGTTGGTATCATTCAAGATATATCTGGTGCCATTCTTCTTTCGGGTGTATTCATTCTTCTGTCATATAACCAGTGATACACCTCACACTGTGGGTGTTGGATCTCCTTTTTCTTTTTACCTTATGACAATTCATGATCATCTATTACTCTTTTATTTCAATACAGTAATATATCAACTAATTTATTTCTACAATAATATTTAGAATCACACAAACACATATAAAAATGAGGATCTGATCCTCCTTCATATGCATCCACGAATCATTTAGAGTGGAAGGCAAGTTGAACAAGCTTTTGATCGCCACTTCAAGTTTGTCTTCCATTAAGCACCAGAGCTCTCTCGTCGAAAATAATTTAATTGTACGTTTTGTTTTAGCATCAATTTGCTAAATGGGTTGAAGGGTCATTACCTCAATGTCACGCCTTTTCAAATTCAATTTTAATAATCAAAGAGTCATGTCCTAAGCCTTTAGTCCGTTCCATGCATTTTCAAATTGCGACAATGTTATCTAAGATGAAGCACCCTTTAACAAGGCTATGTGATAGCATCTATACCTGCCGAAATAATCAGAAATGACAAATATTATAAATAGCAAATATTATAAGAGAAATAGCAAATATTATAACAATGTTATGTGGTAAGAACTCCTTACAATAGTTATATATATATCTATAAAAACTCATAAAAATGAGCTAGGGTATATATATATATATATATATATATAATTTTTATGCATAACTTGATCAAAGTATGGTGTCGGATTTGATATGCAAGTCGCATAAAATAACATAAAAGAGAATAAAGTAGTTTTATGTTTTTTCAAAGTTTTTTCTTACCTTTAAAGGAAAAAGGTAAAAAGGTAAAATAGTTCTAGTTTTTTCTTTTATATTTGATTTCTATTGATATATTTTTTTCTTTCTTATATATAAGAAATTTTATTGTTATATATATATTTTTAACCGGTCACGGATTCGAAAAGGTTCATATTAGATAAATGAAGCTCTGATAATATGTTGAAGGGATAAAGATTGAAACCGACGGAAAAAACACGGATACTGGACAGCCAAAGCATGCGCTGTAATATCTGCGAAAATATACTAAAGATTGCAAAGAAATGCGCGGATTCAAGGAACATACAACAAGCGCGACAAGCGCGACTCTGAGAAATAAGATTTTGAATCCGTGAAACACATTAATAGAGCTGGCTAAATTACCGTACTGAGCAGTCATTCAACCACCATGTCCAAATATAAACTTGCCACCTGGATGAAATATTTATTACAATTGTATTGGAAGGAGTGAAGGCTGTAATAAGACTTTCAAGTCTCTGGCCAATGAGATCTTGACAATTTTTTGTTTTAATAAATGAAATAAATAAATAAAATCTATTTCTAAAGTGTTACATTTGAAAGTCATATTAATTTTTGGTCAACTGGTGAATTAATATATAGTCAATGGTGAACTCATCACTATATACCATGCCTATCGACAGGTATAATAAGGTTCATTTGATTTAGTTGGATAATCTTTTAGAAGATTGCTCAACTTCAAGTGGAATCTCTTTTGCTAGAATCTTGTAATATACATTTAGTAACATACATGCCTCCAATTTGTGATTGTGATTAATTTTGGATTTCTAACAATAAGTATAAAACACTAATACCCTTGTTTAAAATCTCACTTAATGGTTTTTTTCCCATAAAACACTAATACCCTTTTTTAAAATCCCTTAAAATCCCACTTAATGGGTTTTTCCCATAAAACACTAATACCTTTGTTTAAAATTCCACCCAATGGTTTTTTCCCATTGCTTCGCTATATACTTGCAATGAGTCTGGGATGATAAAGTCCCAAATGTCTTTGTAAAAATCACATGAAATCCATACAATCCTAGTGCCTTATCATCAATGATTTTCAAAAGGGCCACAAACAACTTTTCTATTGTTAAATGCCGGTCACAAAGCTTTGTTTGAGTGATAGAAAATATATGTGGGGCCACATCCTCACAGGTTTGCCTGCCCATCCTACGTTCTTCATTCATGCCTTGGGAGTGAGAAAAACAATTAAAGTGAAGCATAAATTCCTTTTTAATGTTGACTTTCATTGAGTTAATATTCCCTGTGGAATATTGATGGTCTTGATGATCTCCAAGGCTTCTTTGGAGGATAATTCCTTGCAAAAAATTTGGTCAACATGTCTCCATCTTGAAAATAATGGAGTCTAAGCCTTAGTTAAGCCCCTTTGGCATTTCTAATTTTAACAACCTTGATATAATGCTAAAGATTTGTTGTGCAAACATGTGGCTTGATGCAGGAACATCAAGAGCATGTTTACGTGTGTTAGCCCTCTTTCTGTCTTGAGCAATTTCAGGGGAAAAATTTCGCTACAGGAACTTCTGGTAGAGCCTTCATCAATTTTTGGTAGAAAATGCTCAGGATTCACATTTTTGGTTAAGATCTTCAGGTTTTCTTGGGCAAGATTCAAAGTTTCACAAATTTTGAATTTAAATTGGGTTTTAAGCCAATTTTGCTCCTCGACCTTTATGCAGGGTTTTATTTACTTTTATTAATAAATTTGGCTAAAATAATATTGGGCCCATAGGCCCAATCTCCAGTTAGTCTACAAGCTGTCGAAGTTAAGCGCCAACGACCAACACATCATTAGTCAAGACACAAGTCAAGCCTAAGCGTAGTGTCCAAGCGCTAAGCCACCAAGGGGATAAGCTCACGAGAATGCAAAATTGTTCTCAATCCCAACAGACCAGAAGATATAGTTTGGATTTGCTGGTTGAAGCACCTTCATCTATTTTTCATGGAGATCTGATAGATTGAGAACTTCACCTCTTATACAAATCCTAAAAACTATGATTTATGATGATGGATTATGGAATAACCTTTTTGTTTCTCGTTTATAAAGGTATCATGCTTCTTTTTGTTATGGTCAACTGCAGACTAGGTGAAGAAAGGCATAAAAAATGTTCAAAACTGGTTTTTTGTATGTCGCTACAGGAAGTTCCGGCAACTCTCCACACATAAAACAAGGGATTTTATGGAAATGACTGTTTTTGTAGTCAATTTCAAACTCTGAATCTAACCATATGGAGAGGTGTTTTGAAAAAATAAAAGAGGTTTTTCTCAAGAACGAGCTCATCTCAAAAAAAATTCCTCATTTTTTACATAGGTATCACTTTTTGGGAGATACAAGCAGATCTTTACAACTCATTTTTCAGATTTGAAAATACAAGAATTTTCCTGTTTTAGTCACCTTCTTTGGGAACATATTATGAGGCGATGGAAAAGTATTTTGAAAAAATGACATAGTTTTTTCTCAAGAACAAGCTCATATACAAAAAACTCCATCATTGTTTACAAATGTATCACTATTTGGGAGATATACACAGATCTTTACAACTCATTTTTCAGATTTGAAAATACAAGAATTTTCCTGTTTTATCCATCTTCTTTGGGCACAAATTATGAGGCGATGGAAAGATATTTTGAAAAACTAAAAGACATTTTTCTCAAGAACAAGATCATATACAAAAAACTCCCTCAGTTTTGACACATGTGTCATGGTTTGGGAGATACAAGCAGATCTTTACAACTCATTTTTCAGAAATTCGCCATATACTGTGAAATGGGATAATTAGCGCTTAGTTCGATTCCACACGTGCCATGAGGAGGTGTCAAGCCAGGAAGACACATGGATGTTCAAGGAGGATAGTTTTGCTAAAGATCCTCAAATATTTGATTTTATTTGACTGTACTTAATTCTTTAAATGTCAAACCCTAGATTTTAGGTATGGGACTGATTTTCCATATTTTTTGTAATCTTGTTGATATGACTAAGTGAAAATTTGACCCTAGCAAGTTTCATCTATGTCTATTTTGAGTAGATCAGATCCAAGCTTTGAGGATCTAGTTTCTATCTCATAGATCTACAAATCTCATGGAAAATCATATGTAAAAGCATAGGGGATTCAATCCAAGGGACTAAGAGAGAGCTGAGGTTCAATCTGTCAGATTGGGGCTTCCTGTAATATATTTCATCCTTGTCTCAAGACTTCTGTGTAAAGATATCAGAAGATAATAAAGTGTATGGTCAATTTGTTCTCTTATTTCTATGCAAATCATTTTCTTTTTCTTCTACTAGAATATGCTATGCTACTATATGATATATGTATGCATTTTTCTGTGCTGAGAGGGCTGCAATGTAGGGTATGTTGTATTATTTTCCACATACTTATTCAAGTCTTTAATTCATATTTAGAAAGATTTTCTGAATATTGAATTATTCATCCACTGTTAGATATATTAAAGATCATGGTGCTCTTTAATTTTCTTACAATTTTGTTTTTCACACTATCTCTTTCCACTTCTCTATAACACTATAATTGATCTAAGCTCTATTAGCCTGACCTTCTGCCCACAGAATGTTGAGACATGGTTGTTGTTTTTAATGGAATCCATGCCCACTGGCTAGCTGCTGACTTGCAGACATCTCACTGTCTTCGTGCTGATCCTACCACTCTCAATCATTTTAAATCTAAACCCTTATTGAGCATTTTGAAACAAGGTGTGATAGGATTAACTCTTTAGCAGTCAAAAGTCAAATTCTAGAGGTAACATTTTTTGGCGCCATTGTCGGGGATAAAAACAAAGTAATCTTCCTTGGGAGAAGGACATTGATCATATTCTTTTCTTGATGGTGAACAAGAAGTGAACATATTTCAGACTTCATATCATTCACATGTCGACTCCACAATCTAAGACTCCACTGGAGGAATAATCCTATTGACAGAAAAATGAAAGCATGAAGGGAAAAACAAGGTATCAACTCATTAGATTTCTCCATGAACTTTTGTTCTTCTTTATCAACTCGTTCCTGTCTTTCCCTTTGCATGTAAAGAGGATTATCCTATGCTTTGTTTATTCATATGATTGTAAGTCTACAAATGCATATTCTCCGCTGGGTAATGAAGATTTGTCCTCTTCATGCACTATTGTCCTTGATTTAATCCCATCATGTGAACCTATTGATAAAGCTGAGGTCTATGTTCCAATTTATCATAAAGTTGATCATATTGTAAACTTGTGGATTATGAAGTTGATATACCTTATGAGGTCCCTGTTGAACCTTGCAATCAACTAGTTGACCTTTGCGTTTAGCCTACTGAATCTCAATTAAGCATCATATAATTTTTTAAACCTCTCAATTTGCCTCCTATTCTAAATGCTTATCCTCCCATGTTTTTTGAATACCTTCCCGTGTTCAAAGGATATGATCATATTACAGCTGAAAAAAACATGGAAGCTTTTGAGGATTTCATTGATAATTTTGAAATCATGCATGAGGATGTTATCTTGATGTTATTTTCCAAATCCTTGGTCGAGGATGCTGCTTTATGGTTTATAAATCTAAAGTCTTGTTCTATTTTTTCGTGGAATGATTTTCATCGTGTATTCCTGATATATTGGGGTGAAAACAAATCTGTTGATTAGTATTTGATCGAACTTAATAATATGAGAAGATGGAAGGAAGAAGCCCTTGCTACATTCTACAAGAGGTTTCACAGTTTTTATTGCAGTATGCCTTTGTATATCCGACCTTCTGAAACTTCTTCCATGGTATATTATACACTAGCTCAACATCATGAGTCGTTCCTTTATCTTAGAGAGAGGAAATCCTCATCCCTTGAACAAATGTTTACTAATGCTGAGGAGATCGAGGAGAATTTTCGACCCTGTGGGAGGCTGCCAAATTTTTTTTGGGATGAAAGTTTTGAACAAAGTAAAGCTTATGAGCAACACGAATCAGATTTGGATGCAGATCAAATAGAAGAAGGATATGGACAAGAGAATGTTTATGAACAAAAGTTAGGTTTGGGACAACTTTCTGCATCATTTTCAGATTTCAATTCTTTTTTAGGTCTTAAATTGTTTTTTCTACTAATGAGAATGCAGATGTATATACTCATAACTTATACCAGCAAGGTGAATTTACAAACACAGTTAACTATTTTTCTAGTTATGAGCCAAGAGCCAATTGTGTTTATGAGGATGATCATGAGGGTTATTTTTCAAAGGATAATTTTCTTTGTGGAAAGTTTTTATCCGATCATAGTAGGAACCCTTTTAATCCTACTATTGAAGTGTCACATGATTATTTTGTTGAGGAAACAATTGCTGTTCCAAAGCGCCCGAATGTTCATATTGGAAATCAACAACCTTTGTTTGTTTATGATGATCTCCAGGATTATATGTTTTCAAGTTTTGGTCAGGGATTTGTACTGCATGATCAAATAAATTTTGTTGCTTCTGATCGTCATGGGAAAGGGCTGTTGTTGTTGAAGGAGAAAAGAGGTCACCTTTTTCTCAACAAAAGAGAATTCATGCAATGGTAGTCATCTCATTTGGATCAATAGGTTTGTGATCTTGGTTTTGAAGACCCAGTAGCACTAATGTTGGAGTCTTATTTTTTAAATTCTTTGAAGATTTCCGATTTCATCATATAACTGACATTTGAAGGTGAGTATGGTTTTCCAAAGAATTTATGGCTGCTGTTATCCTTTAATCAATTGTAGACATGTGATTCTATCAATTGTGAAGCTACTTTCATGGATGCTATGGAAATTTTCTTTTACTTGAGAAAATTGGAGAGTTCGTTAGAGTAGAGTAGTGTAGGATGAATAAGCTCTCTTTCCGAGCATTTGGTTTTCTTCAGTTTATACAATATGGGCAGGCTACAATATGCAACAATATATTTTGTTTTTAGCATTGTGTTTTCATAATTTGAATAAGTTGCATAAGTTTGGAAGGTGGCGAATGAATCCATAGTCCAATGGATAAGGAACATGTCTGCTTGTTCTTGGTAGCTCACAGGGAGCATGCCATCCTTGGTGGAGCCCATGTTAGCACTCTTTCTGTCTTGAGCAATTTCAGGGAAGGCCGTTTTTCC
>SNQJ01S0026092.1:160233-220303 GCA_010110895.2 Picea sitchensis | reverse complement strand
CGACACTCCAGATTGTTTCGGGAGGCTCCAAAAGTTTCCTCTCTCTCTAAAATCAAACACAATGTAACCATTTTGCAAGTGTGCAATAGAATCACCATTTTCTGTGCATTTCGTTGTTTCTTTGCCTCTGCCCACTCAGTTAGGATCTATGCTGGTTAATACAGAGAATTGATGTGAGGTTCATTTCAGATACACCTGGCAGTTTCAAGCAAATTTAATGCTTAATCTTGGAAATGCGAATGGTATGTGTGCTATTTTTTCTTGCTGATATTCTGGTCATCGTTGTTTGATGCACTTTAAGTTAACACTCTCACATGCTATTCAACTGAATGATCCGAGGACTAAAATCTGGGTGTGACAAGAGGTAATTTCTGGTTGGTTTCCATCAAGTTTTGTGGAGATATGTGACTGTGTTCAAGCAACAAGATCTGATTCTTTTGATGGTTGGTAGGTTTTGAAGGGTATGTTGATATTTTCAACTACCAATTAAATCCATTGATTCCTTGGTAGACTTTGAAATTGCTTTGAGAATATCAGTCAGGTTCTGCTTTTAAACCATGGGTTTATTCCCCGGTCTTTAGAAAAACAAATCAAGATCAAGAAATGCATGTATTATCTGAAAACGACGGTTGTTGTCAAGAGCATCCAATCTCTAGAGTCGGTTCCTTCTACTTCGTCAAAGAAAATGTTGTGCTGGAGCTTTTGATGATGGAGTACATTGAAACGTTGTTAAATGGATATACAAAATTACAGAAGCGAACTAGAGGAGCTAATCAAGTCTGTGCAGGGTCAAACTTTCGTGGAAGATACCAGTCGGCGCAATGGTGATAGATCTTGATTTTTTTTAGAAGTCCGCAGTGTTTAAACAAATCGACGATCTAGATCCCTGGATACAAGGGTATCACTCTCTGTTTCATCATATATATTTACGTTGAGTCTGTTTATGGAATCCAGATTATTGATATGGTGACCGGTGTCAGATACAATGAAAATTCCACAACTGAATTTGTGGGCTCCCAACGTGGGCCAGATTTTGATTCAGTCCAAGTGAAAATCCAAGTATGGAGATGTACAATTGAACAAAGGAAAACGAATCTCTTTGAATAAAAGAACAAGAGGTAAATAATGGATGTTATCCTTTAATTATAAAGGAAGTCCAATGCTCCAATTAAATTTTAGTAAATGTTCTGAATGATGATAATGGAGTCATAGTATAGTAAAAGGCTCATACAGAGTACAAAGTTTAGTGAAATGGAAAACATGATTTAAGTGTCAAATGAGTGAAGGGGTCTCATTGCAAAAGTGACTCAGGTTAAAAATCCATTTAGAGTGTTCCAAGTGACTTACGAATGTAGTGAATCAAAGAGTTTGACAATCAAAGCCAAAACAAAACAAAGTCAAGTTGAGATGGAGGAAATGCATGTATTTAAGAAAGACGGTCATAAAAGTGTCTAAGTGTTGAGTGGAGTCAAAATTAAGATTTTTTGTTTTTTTGGTAATATATATATTTTCTGGGGTAATAATCAAACTCCAAGTTGAAGATTAATTTCAATAGTCATGAAAAATTAGTTGATGTGTAATGAAGGGTGCATGATTGGTGTTCTGGAGAGTGCATGATTGAGTTATGTCATGAAAGTCTCGTTAGAAATTGAATTCAAAAAGTTAACTTTGGAGTTAAATTGAGGTGGGAAGCAATAGTTGATGTAAAAAGATAATTGATGAGTCAAGTTAAAAAATGAGCCTCAAGTCTACATGTGGATGTGGTTAGGAGATTTTGGTTGTCATTAAGTCTTATCAAAATTAAAAGTCAATCTTGTCAAGTTAAGTAGACTCTTAAATATTGTCACAAACATGCAACAATGTAAGTCTGGTTTAAAGAATTGAGTTTTCATTGTAGTGGCATTTAGTTTGACCAACTATTGTCATGAGTTTGCATCTATGTTGGAACTGAACATTCTGACACTAGAAAATGTTTGCAGGAATCATTTAGTATTAGAAAAAATATGATGAAGACATGAAGAATATCATGATGAATATCTCAAGCAAGATGATGACAAAAGAAATAGGCTTTGACAAGACAATGCAATGGAAAGAAGATTGGTATAGAGGAAAGGATGCATACTTCATAAATATGACTTAAAGAGAAAAGAGGATTGTGGCAGAAACCCTACATCAAGAGAAGCTGTAACAAAAGACAACTTCCGACTAAGGTTGGGTAGAAGTTGTTGAGACAACTCCAAAATCACGATGCGGGTATATTTGTCTAGAGAAAAGAGTAGGTGACGCTCTTGATAGGAAGCGAGAAAGTGTAGAATCCTACAACTATGGAAACTGACGAGCATAGGTAGCTTAGAAGGTTCTAGCAGAAGGAATAAGGAATAACAAAATACCAAGTTCAAGAGAGAATCTTGGTGAGGTATTGTGTAGCAGGGTCGGACATACTTGTTGTTGAATTTTCAATAAGCTAGGTTAAGCATGTAGCTCATTTCAATTTTTCATTTGTCTTAACCATAAACAAAAATGTTGTAGCAACCAAGATCACAAGAAAAAACACCATGCAAAAGAACACAAGAAGTATCCTGGGAAACCCTTCTCAACAAGGGAAGAAAACCCAACCAAATCCTTTGCTATATTCTTCAGGAGAAATACCTTAACCACCAAGATAAAACCTAGCACACAAGAGGGTGCTCAAACCCTAGAAGACTAATGCCCAAGAGAGGTGTGCACTTTTCCCAAGACGGTGTACTTGCTGAATTTTCCAAACTCACATGAAAGATATATTTCCTTAATGGGGAAATTACCTTTACTTATACTAACCCGAACCTGTCAACAAAAGTGTCTTTTGGCACAACAGGGCTGACCTCACTAGCTTATAATACAATTAATATTAACCAGATTAATTATATTTTAAATTAATTACCAGTTACATTAAGGTGGGGTTGACCTGTACCCTTTACATTACAATTAGGGTTACAGGCAGGTCTGACTCTTGAACAATATAACAAGGGATTTGATACACCCACTAGCGCTCATCCACTAGGGGCACATCCATAGGGATGTCCATATCTCTGGCTCACTGCATTACACAGAAGAACCACTTCTTCACACGTTCACCCATGCTCGTCCACAGGCATGTCCACTCAACTAATCTTCTTTCCCACTGCATTACACAAGAGAGTCATCTGGAGTTTCTTGTCAACTCTTCAACTTAGAGGAGGCTAATAAATCATCTTCATTTCGGTTATCATGATGATGTACCCAACACTTTGGGATTTCACACGTTCACCTTATGCTTAGCCACATGCATGCTCAACTCAACAGATCGCCTTTTCCACAGGATAATCATCTGGAGTTATTCTCAACTCTCTGTATAGAGGAGGTCATATCTACGTTCCATCTCTGTCTCAGATAGGAACCACACACCCTTATCATGATCTTTGCCTCAGGTTTGTTAGCTGGAGAATGTCTCACATAGCTGCGATCAACAACACTCCCTCTCAAATAAGGAGGAATTCTTCATCATGCCAAGTATCACACAGATTTACTTTGAACTTTCTCTTGGCTGGAGTCATCAACACTCCCTCTCAACTAGGGAGGCATTCTTCACCAAGTTAGTTTGGTGAAGATGTCTGCAATATGCTCATGTGTAGGAAGGTACTGCATGTGTACGATTTTCCTCAACATCATATCTCAGATATAAGGATATTTCATCTCATCGTGTTTCGATCCATTAGGAAACACACGGTTCTCAAAGAGATTTACACATGGCTCTTAGTTGTCATCATAAGATCCATCTCATGGTCAAGTAAATCTGTCATAAGCTTGTGAAGCCACATGGATTCTCTCATTTGATGCTATATACTTTGCTTCTGTGGTACTCAAGGCCATAGAGTTTTGTTTCCTACTGTATCAGGAAATCATGGAAAACTTCATGGTAGAACAACAACCAAATGTACTTTTCTGGTCCACTGTACTTTTCTTCTCAATCTGAATTGGCATATCCCGCAAACTCAAGTTCACACTGGAGGTATATCTCAGGCCATATCTAATTGTGCCTCGTATATATCTCAATACATGTTTTGCCGTTGTCTAGTGAGTCTGTCTCAGTTGACTCATGAAATGACTAAGCACACTCACTGAATGGCATGAATCAAGTCCGGTGTTTAACTAGATACATTAGTGATCCAATCAACTGTAGATCAATCTCGTCTGAATCATCATCAATCTTTTTCTTTAAATCCATCACGGTGGATTTTTCATTCTTGTCATATTGAACTTCTTTAATATCTTCACTGTATATTTTTCTTGACTCAGGAAAATCTCATCGATCCTCTGTCATACTTCTTGTCCCAAGAAGTAGTGCATCATACTCATATTCTTCATCTCGAATTCATAAGTCAAGGATTACTTGTATCCAACAACAAGGCTTTCTGAATAAGTCATCAAAATCAGGCTCTCATCACCAACATTGTAATAATATAGGTTTGGATCAACAACATTCTTGCTGAAATCCAAACTCATCAATAATCTATCTATCTGATATAGTTTCCAACTTATCGATGGCAGTACAGATGGAAATGTATCGGGTTTACTAGATCAAGAGTCTCAGCATAGACAACTTCCTCTGTTTGTGAGAAATCTCGGGCTATAGATCTCGTTTTGTATTTCTCGACACTTCCATCAGCTGCATGCTTGATCTTATAGATCCACTTGGAAATTACCATAGACTTCCCTTCTGGTCCCTGAATAATATCTTATACATCATTTTTTAAGATATACTGGTATTCTTCTGTTATGGAATCTTTCCATACTTGTTCTCATGTTGCTTCTCTAAGACAAGGAGGCTCAACATCAATGAAGTGGCTCATGACTGAAGGATAGCTCG
This sequence comes from Picea sitchensis, assembly GCA_010110895.2. Taxonomy (NCBI): domain Eukaryota; kingdom Viridiplantae; phylum Streptophyta; class Pinopsida; order Pinales; family Pinaceae; genus Picea; species Picea sitchensis. Next base: position 215,418 of record SNQJ01S0026092.1, on the reverse strand, counting down.
AAAATATCTTTTCCTTTCTCGGGATGTGCCTTGAGAGGCTTGTATGTTTCTTTGCCTCTTATAGAGTGAGCCCAGGCATGCCTTTTATGACTTACTGCAATATCTCTGGACATATCAACTGGAGCAATTGGATCAGTTGGAATAATGTCTTTCTCTCTCTGAAATGATGAAGGGGTAGAAGGTATTGTCTCACTATCAATATCCATCTGAGATTGTTTGGATCTTTGAAAGGATATCTCTTCTTCAAGGACAACATCTCTTCTTGTCTCAATCTTTATATGACCAGGTATGTAGATATGGAATGTATTCAAACATTCACTTTTTTATCCCATAAATGTATCCTTTCTCCCTGAAGGGTATAGCTTGGACTTATTCTCTTTGGGTACATGAAAATACATTGGGAACCCAAATATCCTGAAGTGTTCAGTCTCAGGCTTCACTCCGGTGAATGTTTCTTCGAGAGTTATGTTTTTCAAAGTCTGATGAAGAATCTTGTTCTAAACATATATTGTGTCATGCATGCTTTTTCCCATGGAATCATAGAAATATTCCGATCATGCATTATTGCATTGGTTGTCTCAATGATGGTTCTATTCTTCCTCTTTCTCAAATAGTTTTGACTCCCTCTGAGTCAAGTGACTCCCTTTGAAGGATGAGAATATTCCTTTCTTCTTAACCTGTTTGGAACAAGAAAACAAGAAGAATCAAAACAAGAATATCTCCTAAAGGAGAATAATGGGTACATCTCTATAATCAAAACAATTTAAGGATTGTTGTCACAACTACAACACCTACTTGTAATGTAGAAAAATTTAGAAATATAGGTTGTAGGAATGACAATTACAATAATCAAACCTAGAGTATTCACTTCCAGTGTGTTGTTCCTTTGAATGCACCGAGATCCCTCTGGATCCAAGACTTCAGCAAAAGGTTCCTTCGCCTTGCAATTACCCTCATGAAAATGATACAAATAATATATATACTAGTGCATACCTGAGGGCGCTGATATGTTGATGTCTTCATTTATTTGAGGTCTTGTTTTACAAGAACTGAGTTTGCTTGAATCATCAAGATTTCCTCCCATTATGATTTTGCTCATTTTTGGATTCTTCACAAACCCTTGTCAACTTGGCTAGTAAACCTAACGGCTAGGCTAGGCTAGAAATTTTAGGTTTAGTTGGAATTATGACTGCCAACAATAAGTCTTTGAAATATAGGAGAAAACTGGTGAGATGAAGAGCTCCTTCAAGGAATTGCAGAAACCATAATTCTAAAGTTTCTGCAGAAATTAGCGAAACCCTAGAAACCCTAGGGCCAAAAAGTCAAAATGCTCGAAAATGCAATCTGAAGCTTGCTAGAGGTGCGCTGAAGGAGGCCGTACAATCCTATGGTAATTTTATCCCCAACTTCCAAGTTCCAAGTGCTGAAACACTCAAAAGAAGAGGGTTGTATAGATTTTCTGGAAACCCTAGGAGGGCCGTACGGTTTTGCAGAAGAGAAGGGATGACTGGTAAAATCTTGTAGCTTGTGCAATGGGTTCTTCAAGACCTATGTTATGATACCATGTTGATTTTTCAATAAGATAGGTTAAGCATGTAGCTCATTTCAATTTTTCATTTGTCTTAACCATAAACAAAAATGTTGCAGCAACCAAGATCATAAGAAGAAGCACCATGCACAAGAACACAAGAAGTATCCTGGTGATCCGAATAGATATTTTAAATGACAATGGTTGAGTTATTAATCATGTGTTGATTAACCAATTAGGAAGTTGACTGAAAGAGGAATAATTATAGAAGAAACATCATAGCCATATGCACATATACAAATCTGAAATAAAGAAAGAACAACAACAAACCATATAACACCAAAGTGATAACGGAGTTCGACAATCTCGCCTACGTCTCCGGGCCTTTGTCTCAGTGGGTGAGGCTTTCTTATTTCTATTAAAAGATTTAAAATGATATCAAAACAGTGACAAAAGGTTACAAAAATGATCTGGTCTTATTGTTATTGGATAAATCCGTAAGTGTAGACACAAGCCGATCTCCCTAGATCCACCTGGATCTAGAACAAATCAAGACAGAATAATACTCTTTCCCTATATTTTAACTATTGAATCAAATAGGAGGCAAGAACTACAAACATACCTTATGATCGCTTCCTTTGGTCTTTTTTTCTCCCGCTTCGCTCCAATGCTCTCGTACAGTCAAGACCACAACAATACAAACCAATCGAAGTGAAGACAACTCAATATATTCAACAATTAATCTATGTATATGATCAAGGAGTTATACAATGAAGTGGAATCAAATTTATGGGAAAGAGACATATTACTGTATCATATTGATAGAAAGTGAAGATTACAACCTGAGCCTTGATGTTGCAAACCTCCTTTCGATGACCCTTGGCTCTGACACACACACTTGCTCACTTGCATGAAGAAGATCAACCACTTTTGATAAACTTGCTGGAGTCCTTAGCTGCTGTAGCATMAGTCCTTCACACAATCTTTCACTAATTCTCCAATGTCTTGCTTAACCTTGTTTGCTTCTAACCTTTTCCATGAGAATCCCCTCAATATATAGGAGATAATGAATTAGTTACTTGGATAAGAATGATCCCAAAATATCAGGAAATCCAGTACTTAGATAACCATTCGAATGCCATCTCATCCTTCTAGAAGATTCCCTTCTAGAAGCTTCGAGAATTCATCTTTTTCCCTTCTTTAGAAAGAGTTCRCACCCTAGTAGTTAGACACAGTGCGAACCTATCGCACCCTGGATTAAGGCAGCCTGTGAGAATCATGCATTCTCGCAGGCAAATGTATTGGCAGCCTGCAAACCTCTCTCAAAAATGTGATTTCTGGAAAGAGATGAAGGTAACTTTTCTCAGGAGAAAGTTCTAATGAAGAGCCTAAGTACACCATCATCAATACATCATCATGACGACCAAAATTATGGGTAACATAATGCCCCCCAAAGTATGAGGTTGGAACTAGTGACAACTGATAGACTTTGTAAGCCGTATGTGTGTGTCAAGAACCAGGAGCACATCTAATCGAAAACCTGCAAACACCCAAGCATCTGCAGAACATCATATATACCAATTCTGAGGTAGGCATTCCCATACTCAAATCATAGACTGATGACATCATAGACATGGGTCATGGCCACCAATCATACACTGTGGATCCATGCCGTCAAAATATAACATAGCCACTGAAATACACTGTGGATCTATGCGAGAAATTTCAAATCAAGACGACATATCCACGAGACATACACAGTGGATCTATGTGTCACAAATTATACATACTCCATCGCAATCTGGATCACAAAAATGATATCTAGGGTCTTCAATCTCGTCGCCCAAAGTACGAATCTAACCATGTGATTACATGTGTTGAAGTCAAACATGGTAGAAACCACTTGATTACCAGTCATTGATGAAACCGTTAACAAGTGCGAGGGAAATCACCATTGATGTCAATGACTCCCAAGGTACTATAGTACAATCCATCGAGTGTGAATAAATGAGTTGATGTCGAACACCCGACGGAATCTTTTGATCAGGGGTCAATAATGTAAACCTACTGTCGAAAGCGAGGAAACTTGCCATTGAGGCATGCAAGCTCCAAGGTACTAAATAATTTCTAAGTCTTGATTCCGGATAATGAGCTGAAGTTGATGGAACAAAACTCGTCACAGGAGGGCCTTGATGTATTCCCCACCATCAATGACACGAAATGAGTAACTGAGTTTAAAGGTGAAACAGAGCATGTTGCAATTGAACTAGACACATGGAAGGCCGACACAGAGAGAATGGATAACTGCAGATGGCCGCCTCAATATAAGTTTCAGATGGACTTCTCTTGAACATATGAACGACACGACCAATGATTTGGAAGCATTGACTCAAAGACAACACATGGAATGACCTTGTAATCAATCGAAAGAGAGACAAATGGATTTCCCAAACCAGCTTCAAATGATGAATAGGGGGTGTCATGTTCAAGAGCGACACTTACTGCCAATCAATACGAAAATGAAACATATCCCTTTCCCAAATTTTCCCCCACCATTTCTAGCAAGTACCTCTTTATTTTTACGCAAGATTGAAGAGGATCACATATGCTTGTTGATATAAGCTCATCCTTCAGACGAGTCCCTCAGAGTATGTTTAATGAACCCTAAGAATGAGTGGTTCGGTCCCATCACGGGTCTGCCAATGTTTATTTAACGAGTGCAGAGATAGTAAACTCGAAGGTTTTTCAAGATTATAGAGTTTGGAAAAACACTTAAAAGAGAACTCTCTCAGTTCCTTTTTCGTAAAAAAGTCTGGACAAGACCGAAAAAGAGATAAATTATCGCTCACTAGATGCATACTTCGAATACTTTATCGAGCGTGAAAATAGCAAGGTCGCTTGGCGATCTTTTCATGTTTAGAGAGTCTGTAAAGAGATTAAAGATGACTCCAGGGGGTTCCTGTTTCGTATAACCTTGTTGAGCCTAGAAAAGTGATAAAACTATGCTCGATCACGTTCTTATGTTTTTTACAAGTGCAAGAACGGACAAAAACGACACTCGAGGTTTTATGTAAAACCATAAAAACAATCAAAAAAACCCCATCACGAAGAAAAATGTGTCCATACCCTTGCATTTAATTAACAACGTCATCACAACTGCAAGTCATTACACTCATCTTGATATTAGGGATTAGGTTTAATCAATAAATAAGGATAAAAAACCCAAAATGACATAGTAAAAAGCAACTTAAATGAGTAAATAACCATTTTTACCATATCATTTCACATTTTCACTATTGAGCTCCAARACCCCTTTTTTACCCTCCGAATTTGGTGTCGATTTGTGGGAGCTACAAGAGATCATTCGACGATCCRTCTACAACATTAAGGTAAGCCATTCATTATTGACATTCTCATGGTTTAAATTTTTGATTTCATTGGTTAGTTTTTCAGTTTCAAATTGTTTTTTGAACCCTACATGCACATAGGCATTCTCGCAGGCAGCCCATACGGGACCTGCGAGAATGACGCGTTCTCGTAGGTGGGCCTTAAGTCACCTGCGAGGTTCTCACACTGTGCTAATGGGGCACCTGCGAGAACCACAAACTTCAATTTTTTTTTAAATATTTAGCCAATGAAAAAGATCCAAATCATGAATAAAATCATTAATCCTCCTTTTATGTTCCTTGTGCAGATAAATAGCCACAAACATGGTTCTTGAGTGGCGTGAACGATAACATGAGGAGGATAATGCAAATGCCGAGAATCATCCTCCTACCATAACTGCACTGAGATATTGTGGGCTCTTAAAATACTTTCGCATCCTGGGCATGAGAGCCCAAGTCAGACTACTAGAGTTCTTGATCCGTATGTGGGATCCAGATCAATAGGGTTTCAATGTAGGAGCTCATACATTGTCCATAGACATTGAGGACATATACTTCTTAACTGGATTATCCAGGCGTGGGTATTATGTCAGCCTGACCGGTAGTAGAGGCGGTGGATTAACAATGAGTGAGTATTGCAATCAATACTGTGTACCTAAGGCTGAATGGAAAAAGGGAAAAGTTGCTATCTGGGGGATACAAGACTTGACCCTCCGCACGATCCTCTTTACTATAGCTCGGATGGCTGGGAGTTCTGCTCCTCATATGGAATTACATAGCTACTTCCAGTATGCCATCGAGTGTACGGAGCCCCGAGTATTCAACTGGGCGGATGCTGTGCTTCACAGTATCAAAAGGCAATTAACAAAATGCAGGCGAGGTGAATTGAAACAATTTGGGTATGGATCTTTACTAGTGTCTTTCTTCCTTGAGAGGGTCCTCGTATTCCGACTACAGGTTGAGTGGAACCTACCGGGTCCTAGGGATCCAAGGATGTTGAGGTGGTGTCGGTTCATTGCCCGGCACGTGGCAGGACCAATCGTCAAGTACGATGATATTTTCTTTGATTGGCTTCAAAACCAGATGCTGATGGTCGATGACTACGCGTATGCCGGGTTGGATTTCCAAGGATATCCGAATCTAGCACTGCCTGAGGACACTCAATGGGGAGACCTCGGTAAGAAGTACACGCATTTTCTCTTTTTTAAATGTTTTTGAAATTTTTATCATATTCAAATGTTTTGTTTTATATGTTTATCCGAAGTCTAACACAAAATGTTTGTTGATAACACAGATGTTGGACCGTATAGACCTCCTGGTACTTCTCCTATCCAGTGATGAGGAGAGGTAGCAGCAACAACACCACAGTATGCCGAAGATTATCAAGTGGTGGAACATAATTTAGAGGGTCTGACAGCAGACATTCCAGATATGACTCTAGAAGAGGTTCCACGACGCGATCGGTGTCACACTGTAGGGGTATCAACAACTATGAGTCGACTGCTCCGTAGAGTTGCTAGAGCAGTCGTGTGTTACCATGATCTTCATCCGTGACGTCACTTTGTAGAAGCTATAAGCTTCCATTTTTGACATTTTGGTCTTCGGACAAATTTTGTAAAAACTCTTTTGATCGATATATATATACAGATGGTTTCTACCGGATTACTTTATATTGTGTGAATTTTTATGTGTTTAATTTATAAATGATTCAAATGTCTGTCCAATACATAATTAGCCAATGCATCTGTTAATGCATTAAGACATCTAGGAATATGCTGATATTCAATGTGATCAAAATAACGTTCCAAGAGGCGAATTCGCAAATACACCCGTAACAAAGTAGGACTTCGAATAGAGTAGATATTACTTAGCTGTAGTACTACAAGCTGCGAATCAAGTCGCACAACCAAATGATGAATTCCAAGTGAGATAGCATCAACTAATAATTTAATGACGGCGCTATACTCTGCAATGTTGTTGGTCGCACGACCGAGACATACATCTCGTAAAGATATAAGTTCGTTTGTTGGGGCATAGATTGCCCATGCAGCGGAAGCTAGGTTCCGAGTACTATGGCTAGCACCATCAGCAAAGCCAATATAGGGTAGCGAAGACTCTGACATATGGCAATCAAACAAAACCTCACATAAGGGCAGAGACCAGATAACGTCAAAAGAAAACTAAAGTAACACATGCAAAGTATGATATATAAAAAATACAAGTACTTGTGCACAAATAACTTATGCATAGTACTTCTTCAAGTACAACCCATTCTTGGGTTCACTCAAAGGTATACCATCGTAATCGACCAGCTCATATGCTCCTTTTTCCAAAACTCAACGAACAATATAAGGACCTTGCCACATTGGTTCGAATTTCCCAGCTCCTAAGACATCTCGATCCTGTTCATAGAGAAGAACAAGATCACCTTCAGAGAAAATGCGAGGCTTGACATGCTTGTCATACTGTGCCTTGACACGTTTCTTCTGGGATTCTATTACTAGAGTGGCGTCACGTCGAGTTTCATCTAATCGCATCAGATACAATAGACATTCTTCTTCAGCAGAGGTATTGGGTAAGAGTTCGACAGCTAGCTTCAGAGAGGGTATCTCACATTCTATAGGAAGAATGGCTTCCACACCATAGACTAATCAAAAGGGCGTAAACCCAGTAGAGGATTTGACAGATGTTCGATACGCCCACAATGCCGAAAACAACATCATGTGCCAACTTGTTTTATGAATTCCTATCATCCGTCGAAGCATAGTTATTAGAACTTTGTTTATCGCTTCGACCTGGCCATTAACTTGTGGATAATAAGGCGTTGAGTTATCATGACGAAGACCCAACTTCTCTGTAAGTTCAGACATCATAAAATTCCTAAAGTGACTACTGTGATCAGTGACGATAGCTTGGGGCACACCGAAACGAGCTATAATGTGGTTAAAAATAAGCAAGGTTGCAGTCTTTCCAGTATTATCGAATGTTGGCATCGCCTCGGCCCATTTAGTAAAATAATCAACTGCTACAATGATGTAACCATGCCCCCCGGCCGAGTGAGGGTGACATGTCATGAAATCAATGCCCCATTTCGCAAAAGGACCAACTGAGACCACAGGATGAAGAGGAGCAGGATGTGACCGTATTTTCTGATTGTAGGTCTGGCAGGCATGGCATTTCTGAACGACAGTAATGCAATCGTTAAACAAAGAAGGCCAAAAATATCCCGCGCGCAAGATCTTCTGGGCAATAGCATACCCAGACATATGACCACCACATACTTTGGAATGGCAGTCATTCAGAGCTTTCTCGGCTTCATCAAATGTCAGACAATGTCGAAAAATAGAGTCAATTCCCCGACAGTACAGAGTATCTCCGAGGATAATGTATTGACGAGCCTGATAGCGTATGTGACGTCGTTCATTACTAGACAAAGCAGGCCGGAAATTCTAAGTTTGGAGATCTATAATGATATCCCCATACCAAATATCGTCGGTGCTAATAAGGAAAAGAGATTCATCGGGTAATGAATCTACTGCTACATTTTTTGTGGCAGAGTGAGGAAAATCGCATATCAACTCAGCAAAAAATAAGGATTTCTTGGACTTGGCACGATCGAATTCCAAGTCAAACTCCTGGAGTATGACAATCCATTTGGAGTATTTTCCCCCAAGCAATTGACGTGTCAAAATATGTTGCATAGGGTTTCAATGGGAAATGACCGTAGTTTTTCGTGAGAGGATATAATGTCGAAAACGTTGGACAACTTGAACGACAGCCAAGGCCAGTTTCTCGACATGTTGATACTTGATTTCAGTGGGTGTGAGACTTCGACTCAAGTAATAAACAACATGTTCATCGTGCGCATCATCCTCTTGGACGAGAACCATGCCAATAGTGTGCTCCGAGGCAGCAAGATAAAGGAAATAATCACGACTATAATCAGGAGGAAAGAGAAGCGGAGCTCGCATGAGGGATAACTTCAAAGTTTCAAAAGCATTATTGGCAATGGTATCCCAAACGAATTCTGAATCTTTCTTTAGTAGCCGTGTAAAACAACGAGTGATCTCGGCGTAATTCGGGATGAAACGACGAAGAAAGTTTGCTTTCCCTTGCAAACTTTGCAACTGGCACAATGTAGAAGGAGGAGGGAGATTAAGAATCGCCTCAACCTTAATAGGATCCACTCAGATTCCTTGACGTGAAACGATAAAACCTAGAAGACAGCCGGATTCTATGCAAAACACACACTTATGAGGATTTAGACGTATACGATAGAACCGACAGTGAACGAAAATGGCACGAAGATGAGTAGGGTGATCGACTCCGTGCGTAGAATGAGCTGGTAAATCGTCCAAATAAGGTTGAACAATATGCTTTATATCATGAAAAGTATAAGACATAGCACGTTGAAACATCGCGCCAGCGTTCTTAAGACCGAAGGGAAGTTTCCTATAGGCAAAAGTACCCCAAGGAAAAATAAAAGCAGTTTTATGTTGGTCCTCGGGAGCGATGTTAATTTGATTATAGCCAGAGAAACCATCCATGAGAGAGAAGATTTCACTTTAGGCACAGTCATCGACAATCTGGTTGACAAAAGGGGTTGGAAAGTTGTCTTTTGGACAGGTTTGTTAATATCCCTATAATCAACACATACACGAATACTGCCTCCTTTCTTATCAATCGGTACAGGGTTGGAAACCCATTCTATCAGAGCCACGGGGTAAATAAAGCCAGCTTTGAGAAGTTTTTCAACCTCAAGCTTGATAGCCACTGCTTTACGTGGGTGTACTGGACAAAGGCGTTGCCGGATGGGTTTAGCGCCGTGGTATGTCTTTATCTCATGTACAACAATGGCAGGGTCGATACCGGGCATTTCTTCGTAACTCCAGGCGAATATGTCACAAAATTCTTTGAAGAGAGAGGTATAGGTGACAATTTCATCCGGAGAACACGAAGCTCCAATATGAATATTTTCAACTATCCCAGGTTTAACGGATATGTCAATGGGAATCGTGGGAGAGATATTACTGAGGTTCCCTTCGGAAAACACATCATGTGTAGATCCGGGAACGGTCGATATGACAACAATGGTTGACGTAGTCGAAATCCGTTGGTAGTTCTCAAGAGTGTGTTGTTCCAAAAAGAGTATGGAACGATGATGTCGATCGTCCCAAGGGCTGTCCTCCATGACGAACATGATCATCTCGTCCGTGGGAAAAATAAATCGAAAAGGATCGGGAGACAAATCATCAAGAGAGGGGGTAGAAAGTGTTGCCGTTTGAATCGCATGATAAGTGGACTCAACCAGACTTAACGACATTACGTCACTGAAACGAAGATGATCTCCAGGGTCAGGGACTATCCAAGTGTCAGAAGACGCAGGAAGTTCATGAGGCACAGAGGAAATCATGTTGATAGAAGCAAATGACGGGCGTGGAACATCGGGCGGTGGAATGGGGAAAGTACCCATTAGCGAGGAGTCTTTTAAAAGACCTACACCGACATTCTCATAACCCGGTGGGGTTTTAGAAATAAACGACACGTTGCCAGTACGAGTATCAGAATTGAAGAAAGCAAGTTGGTCAACGACAACAACCTTTCCTTGATGAGGGAAACGTACTACACGGAAAAGGGTTGACACAACGACGCGCATGGAATCGATCCAGCTACGGCCAAGTAAAAGATTATAATCAAGGGAAGCATCGAAAACTTCCACTTCAACTTGGACCGTTTTACCTTCCAAAGTGATAGGCAATAAAGGGAGAACACTGTAAGGCTTAAAACCAGAGCCATTGAAGGCTTTAAGAGTGTTTTGTGATTCATTCAAAGGAGGAGAGCCAATGGCTTTCCAACAAGCAAGAGACATAACACAAGTCGGGGCACCCTCATCGATAACAGTTCGACAAATGTTCTTGTCAGAGACAACAAATTGGATTTGAAACGCGAGTTGAGGGGGTAACCTTGGAATGTGATATTCCAAGTCAAAGACTATCAAATTCGTATCTGTTGGGTCAATTCCACCAATAGATTTCAACAACGCCTTCCGTTGTGCAGGACAAGACTGAAGGACTTCAAGGGCTGACATCGCTGAAGGTGCCTTGGCCAGATCTTCCACAATGCTGTAGTTCTAGGCCGCATGAGCATGAGGATTGAAAGCCGATTTCCTAACGACACCCTTAGGGGGGGGTCATAGAACTGTGTCAAGGCTCGGTCGTTCGAGATGAAGAGGACCGTTGGTAGGTGGAGTTGCTGGAGAGGGTTGTACCAAAGCAGGAGGTAAATCGTCAACCTTCTCCTTAGATGGCGAATAATCTTTGGCTCTAGTCGTGAGTGCAACGTTGTTTTGCTTAGAATCACCAGTACACATCAAAACATATGATGTCATAGAAGAGGATGGTTGGTCATGAATGACCAACTGAGCCTGTTGTTGAGATGGGAAGGGTTGGGATAGGACTGTCGGGGTAGAAGGTTTTGAGGTCCCTTTAAGGAACTTAGTAACCTCGACACGTCGTGGACAATCCTTCGTGTAGTGATCATCACCACAGATAAGGCAAGGGTAGCATGGTTTGCGCTTATCCCGATCTTCAACAGGAGTGTTTTTAGCTTGCTCTACTGGATTGTTATTTTTTCCCTCCTTATTCTTGCCTCTCCCCTTTTTAGATTTGTTTTTACCGGCCGTGGTAGATTGGACGACATTTACCTCAGAAGTTTTGCCGGGGGGAGTGGCAGGAGACAAAGCATTTTGAACATTAGAAGAAGCAGACTTAGGGTTGGAGTTCGAAACAGAATGTGATTGGGCTTGGGTCGTACCAATCACACCGTCAACTGCATGCGAGGTAGCTGGAGTAGTTGAAGTGTTGGAAGCATTTGGACGAGGTAAATCAGGTAGTAAGTCATAAAGAGTTCCCGTTTGCGAATAAACAAGATCAAGATATTGAGCACGACTTATAGCCTGCTCTTCCGTGACAACACCACCCATAGCTATCTCCTTACCTATTTCGTTAAAAAAACATGGTAAACCATTTTGCCAGTAACTGATCGGGGAGCTCAAGTTTAATGAGACGTCGTCTCCTTCGCCACTCATGAATATGATCAGATATATGAGTGCCTTTACTCTATTTGAAGGAAGTTAAAATCTCAGTCCCTGTATCATAATGGATCGGTAACTGGTAATGTGTAAGGAAAGCCATAGCTAAAGTGTTAAAATCAGAGAAGAAACCTCGTGGTAATTCAATATACCATTTCGCAGCAGAACCGGTAAGGGTTCGTTGAAAAAGACGTAATCGAACGGAGTCATCCATCAACTAGTTGGATGAACACCATAGATGAAAAGTCATAACGTGATTGTTCGGGTCCTCTCCCACTTTACCGTTGAATTTAGGAACGTTCGACAGAAGCTTAACTGGCATAACTGGCCATTGGGGAGAGTGATGAATAGGATCATTCAAAATCCTAGACAAATCTGGAAAATCCAAAGTAGCAAGAAAAGGTAACTGTCGATTCACCTGCGGGTATTGGTGAATTTGGGGTGGAAGCCCTGTCGGGAAACCAGTAGGACCGTAAGCAGTCTTCCCATAGAGAGAAGACCTAGGCTGATTTGGCGGTGGTTGGAGAGGATAGTAGTTCCAAGGATTGTAACCTTGAGTTTGATTAGGGACCTGAGTTTGAGAATTGTGACCCTGACCCCAAATAGGATTGAGTACACCCAGATATGGTTGGCCTGTAGTAGGGACAGTCTGCTGCTTCCCCCCAGTCGATTGAGGAATATTTTGTAACATCTGAGTCCAATACTGGGCCAACACAGGAGGTATATTTTGTCCAAAAGGTGGGGTAGGTCCCCCTATCGTAGATGGTGTTCCAACCGGAAATTGTGTTCCAATCAAAGGTTGTGTAGCAAGTGGAATATGTCCGGTAAAAGGAAGTTGAGTGGTACCACCCTGTCCACCAAGGGGAATCTGCAAGTTCGATGTAATGGATGGTATCGTGCCACTAGGATTAGGAATTCCAGAAGGAAATTGAGGGAGTGTCGGAATAAAACCGGGAATAGGGTGCCCAGGAAACGGAGGATCACCTGGAGAACCGACTAGGGTTTGCGGAGGTGTTGGATTGGAAGCATTCAACAATGCATTCAATGCATGGTAACCGGGTGGTAATGTCAGGTTGACATCAGGCATTCACTGGGTATTGATAGGAGCAAGACTAGCTGCAGTAATCCCGGTCGGGACACTCGTAGTGATTGTGAGATGGGCCATCTCGTTAGGGAGAACAAAGTGATAAGTGGTAGTCACCGGTGCAGTCTCTGTCTCAGAAAACACCAGAGGGTTAATTTCGTAAACTGTAGGTGATTCAGTACCAAAAAGAACCCTTTGGAAATCATTAAACCAAAAAGGATCTCGGCCTTCGTCTCCGGGAACAGGCCCAACGGTTGATTCAGAAGATGTAACAACTGCTTCTCCAGAAGAATTTAATCGCACAAAAGGTCATTCACCACGATGAATGCGGTAGTCCTCTCTAGTATTGATAATTCGAAAAGGTTCTAGAGAGTTAGTTGATTCCACTTGTGGTGTGGTGACAAATGGGACTTCACTTGTTTCCACGTGTGGTGGGGTAACAACGGGGACTTCACTCTGGTGAGGAGAGCCCTCAGGTGTACTAGTAGGCAAGGGTTGAGAACCGTCCATATGCTCTGGAGATAAACCTTTCATTCTACGTGAATGACGTGGGGGAGCTATTGTAAACAACTGACAAGATCTGTAAATAAATTCCTACAGTCAACTTCGAGAAACAAACAACACACGCTAGTAAACAAAATCTAGGAAGCAATCACCAAGTAGACAAAACCTTCGAATTTCGAAGCCACTAGTTGGTGATGAAATCCAACGTCACAACAACGAGACGAGAAGGGGCGGGGCTAGGGTGGAAAAGTTATGCTAACGACCTGCTTAACGGACTTACACCCTGGTGCAAGCTCCCACACATAATCATGGGTATACCCTCCAAGGAGCCCAAGTGAGTTTGGTCAACGTCAATTCCAGGTACCATGAAGACTTTCCCCTTCACAGTCACCTTGGGTAAGAACCTAGAGAGATAAGCCACTGAGGTCACCACAAACAACAGTAAAGCCTGGGGGAACAGTCGACAGTCCGATCCACACACAAGGGTAGGGTATCTAGCCCGAAATCAACTCAAAAGGCTTCCACTCATCATTGTGGGTACACCTCAGAGTGACCCCCGTAATACATGCAATCTCTACACTGATGTCAACAAAACAGGGTGAGTAACTCTGCCAACACCAATGCGACCTAGTGCTTGACCCTTGTGTTAGAAGGGATTCCCAGGAAAATATGTTGCAAATGGAATTTGAAACTCCCTAACTCAAGATGTTATTATGYGTTTTGAGCTTTTGGAGAGTGTATCTCTCTTCCTACTCCAAAGCACTAGCCTAACTAAATGTTGGTGTAAAAGAGCCCTAGAAAAGAGTTACTAGATAAATTTTAAGATTACGCAATGTTTTTAAGAGCTGTTGTTTACTCAAAGGCAATGGAAGTGAAACTGATGTTGTATGACTCTGACCCAAACAATGCAAGGATGAGAATGAAGTATAACACTTTTCGTTCAATGAATCCTATGTATGGGAGAGAGAATATTTTCCAAATCAACTCTGTACTACAATGCAAAATTTCTTTTCAAATGTCAATACAAACAATCATTTATCAAATGAAAATTCTCTATGTGTCTTTTAAAATACTTCAATAATTGCTAAAATTTGATTTTTCAATGTGTTCTAAAAGACAAAAACAATTTTTTGAAAGAAAAACTTGTTGTTCACTTTCCAAAAAGAACTCTCACTATACCAATGAGAGAGCAAAAAATTAAATCATAAAGAACCAAGCAATAACAACCCAATCAACTCTTTCAATGAAAGCAAAAATAAAGAGAAAACCAATGTAGTCTTTTAAAATGGAAGAGAAAATGATCCTTCAAACCATAAACAAATAAGAAAACCAAGCAAACTTAACTTTCAACCAATCACTGGATCCCAACAAATCAAACACATTTAGAATCTGAAGTCAGAGAGAATGGTTTTGCCAAGAAGAGTCAAGAAACGAAAGTCAAGCCACAAATGACAAGAAAAGTCTTGAAATCCTAAGACTGTTCACGCAAGCAAACTAAAGTAAGAAATAAATCAATCAATGGTCTGAGAAGCTCATAAGAGGTAATTCAACTGATTTGGGCAGTTAGAAAGACAAAAACTCAATTTCAAAATTTTGAAAAATCGTGTTCGCAGGTAAGCAATATTACACAGTGCGAGAATCTATGATACTCGCAGGTGACCTTACAACAAGGTGCGAGAACCTCACACTGAAACCTATGTGAAGGGTGCGAACCTTCCCAATTCTCACAGGCTGTAATGAAGTGTAGTGCGAGAATTCCTGAACATATCCAAAAATTTGAAAAATGAAGTAAAATTCAAAAAGACTTCTGGACTCAGAAGGTCTATCAGGATATCCTGAAGACTCAGAGACTGATAGGACAGGAGAAAAGTAGAACCAGAGCAAATGGCCACAGAAAAATACAAAAATCCACAAAGAAAATGGGATTATCCCGAGCGGAGTCGCAAATTTTGTTATTGGATAAATCCGTAAGTGCGGACACAAACCGATCTCCCTAGATCCACCTAGATCTAGAACAAATCAAGACAGAATAATACTCTTTCCCTAGATTTTAACTATTGAATCAAATAGGAGGCAAGAACTACGAACATACCTTATGATCGCTTCCTTTAGTCTTTGTTTCTCCCGCTTCGCTCCAATGCTCTCGTACAGTCAAGAACACAACAATACAAACCAATCGAAGTGAAGACAACTCAATATATTCAACAGTTAATCTATGTATATGATCAAGGAGTTATACAATAAAGTGGAATCAGCTTTATGGGAAAGAGACATATTACTGTATCATATTGATAGAAAGTGAAGNAGACAACTCAATATATTCAACAGTTAATCTATGTATATGATCAAGGAGTTATACAATAAAGTGGAATCAGCTTTATGGGAAAGAGACATATTACTGTATCATATTGATAGAAAGTGAAGATTACAACCTGAGCCTTGATGTTGCAAACCTCCTTTCGATGACCCTTGGCTCTGACACACACACTTGCTCACTTTCATGAAGAATATCAACCAATTTTGATAAACTTGCTGGAGTCCTTAGTTGCTGTAGCATCAGTCCTTCACACAATCTTTCACTAATTCTCCAATGTCTTGCTTAACCTTGTTTGCTTCTAACCTTTTCCATGAGAATCCCCTCAATATATAGGAGAGAATGAATTAGTTACTTGGATAAGAATGATCCCAAAATATCAGGAAATCCAGTACTTAGATAACCATTCGAATGCCATCTCATCCTTCNAGAAGATTCCCTTCTAGAAGCTTCGAGAATTCATCTTTTTCCCTTCTTTAGAAAGAGTTCACACCCTAGTAGTTAGACACAGTGTGAACCTATCGCACCCTGGCTTAAGGCAGCCTGCGAGAATCATGCATTCTCGCAGGCAAATGTATTGGCAGCCTGCGAGAATCATGCATTCTCGCAGGCAAATGTATTGGCAGCCTGCGAACCTCTCTAAAAAATGTGATTTCTGGAAAGAGATGAAGGTAACTTTTCTCAGGAGAAAGTTTTAATGAAGAGCCTAAGTACACCATCATCAATACATCATTATGATGACCAAAATTATGGGTAACACTTATTCTTCCAGATCTCTAGAACCCAACAAAAGAAATGGCACTGAAATTGGATGACCGAAGCTCCCAGAAATGGCCCGCAAAGGTGCGCTACTCAACAACTTCCCTACATAAAAATGGCTTTGGCTTGGAAAATATTCAACATAAACCTTCTCTGAATGTCATTTCATGGCCTCAAGAAGGCCTGGTTTATATAGATGTGAATTTGGTAACCATCTCCCAACTTCCCCCCAAGATCTAGCCTAAAAAAGGGTCTAATATCTCCCAATAATGACCAAAATCTCCAAAAACAGGCCTATAAATCAATAAAAATCACTATACTAAAGTGTAAAACCCACTGTATAGCTAATATTGGGTGCAACCCCTTATGCAATGGCCCCTGGTCATATTAGGCACCTACACGTGTGTTGGCCCTTGGTTAGGGATGAAAGGTGAAGTACGAACTGTGCGGAAGGCACAGTGACAAAGAATGGGTCGAAGTGGTCGAAGAAGAAGAAAAGAAGGAGCGAAGTAAGGGAAAATGAGCCATTGAATGAGAAGATCGAGGAAGACATATTAGCAAGGAATATGGATCATGGATAACTCAACAAGCATAAAAATCCACCAACGGATGCTTTGGAGCATCGCGCGGGAAAGAAGGAAAAATCCCTGAAAACGCGGGTCAAGTTGATCTAGGGTTTTAGACACCTAGGGTTTTGGGATCTAGGGTTTTGACACCTAGACGTTTGTTGTGTAATGTATAAATAAAGGTCTAGAGGACATGGGATGGGTTGGTTTTGATTTCGTCATTGTGGGTTAAGGGAGTGATTATTGTTGATCGTATGAGAGAAAGCATTGTGTTGTGAGAATACTGTTGTATTGTAAGATCTTCAGCTGGGTGCAAAGATCAACCTTGTAGCTGGGTGCGTAAGGAGGGGAGAGAAGAAGGGAAAGAGAGAGAGATATGTAAGCTAAGTGCGTAGATATAATTGTATGTTTTCTTATAATATATCAAGAAACAAAGTTATGTGGATGTATCCCTAGGGAGATGGTGAACCACGTATATCTTGTTGTTATGTGCAATTGATGTTGTGTGCTTTGCCTTCTGTTATTTTGTTATTGCATTATTGTGCTAGATCTGAGATATAATTGTGCGAAGTAGACTTAAGTTGGTAAAGGAATAACTAGATCTCCGTGTGTTGTTATTTTGAATCCACTTGCATTTCCTCTGGTTGTAGACACATGTGTCCTGCAACCCCCTATTGCTACTTCGGGTGAGACCGCATCTACCCCGCGGGTGTTTCCGAAAGGGCTAATAGTTATGGCTTGTTGGTGCGCTATTAGAGTTTAACCCTGGGTCTGCCCCTGTGCCAACAAATGGTTCCATTGCTGGGACCAAGATCTTCTTGAGGGAATGTCAAGGTGGTTTCCATCGAAGACAGAGATTCAGAAGTGGATAGAAGAACAAGAGAAGGACTTCACTGAGGCTCAGAATAAAAACCCTAATATAAGTACAGAGGATTGGTTGGGAAGGTATATCTTTACCGATATATACAAGATTTTCTTTGGAGGAATTCATAAGGAGCTATACGAGTGGTTAGCCATATTAGCAGATACCCAGTTTGAGATCGGATCTAGACCACCTATGGTTTGGACCTCGACGCTGATCAAGAAGGTCAAAAGAGTTGATAACGCTGTGTCAAGAGTAGTAGATCACTGGTTTGATAGCACTATTGGAGGGTACATTACCGAGTTTTCTATTGACAGAGTAGAGTCATATAGCCAAGCAAAGAGGTATTCTTTAAGGGACCGGGAGGAATTTTTTTACACCTTTTGTAGTTGAAGATCAAGATGCTATTGCATGAGAAGAACATCTTGAAGATACAATAATTGGTCGGATTGAAGAGTTAATTTTCAAGAACTCAGACAACGACAACGACATAGAGGTTGGACATACACATAGTGGGAGAACCTTCAGAGAGGTTCCTATGGTGAACTTGTTTGAGAAAAACCATGAACCACTAGCATAGGATGAAGGGTTCTACAGTGGAGAAGAAGAAGAGTTATTGAACGAGGAACAATTATAATCTACTGGGGAAGAGGAAGAGAATACTGAAGAACCTCGCCGAGATGAACCAGAAACTTCAGGAACTGTGTCGAATGTTGAAGTAAGTACTATTACTCCTCCTGTTGTTTTAGCAACGTTAAGTAACCAGAGTAGCCAGAGCTATCATGGCACTGTTACCAGCAGTTCAACACATACTCAGTCAAGCACCCTAGGAAGATCTATGGAAGATGAAATGAGGCTACCTATATTTAGAGGAGATGCATCTGAAGATCCTTATCAACACTGGTTATTATGCGAAGCTGTATGGAGTATTAAGCAAGTCAATGACAAAGCTACTAAGAGATCTCAGTTTAGTACTAACTTAAGAGATGACGCACTGGGCTGGTACATGAAGTTTTTTAAAGGAGTTGCACAACCCAAACCACTAAACGATGTCAAGAATGCGTTGAGTACAGATTTCAAGAAACCCAAGTTGGAGTCGCAGTGCATTACATAACTGAAAGAAATCAAGCAGAGAGTAGCTAAACCTGTTTGGGAGTTTTATCAGAGGCTTAAGACCTTGACAGGCCGTTTGAGTTTTCAGATCCCAGACGAGCAGAAAAAAGAATGGTTCATTGCTTCCCTCTTACCACATATCAGAGTTCCTCTGATGCAACATAAGGTTTCTTCATAGGATGAAGCGTTGGAGATCGCCATGAAGCTAGAATCAGCCCCTATGGGAGAATCCAACTCAAGTATGAGTCAAATTTTGAGTAATATAACTAGCTTATCTTTCCAAGTCGAATATATGAAGAAAGACAAGGGAAAATATAAAAGAGAGGACATCTGGTGTGTTAGATGCAAATCAGAAGGACATGATAAGGAGCATTGTCCCCTATTTCATGAGTACTTGGCCTCTGGAGCTTCGAACCCTTTGAAGTAGGTTACTCTACCCTGGTGCGAGGTATGTAGAAACAAACATCGCCCTAGTGATTGCTATTACATGAAAAAATATGTCGAGACACCTACAAACCTTTACTGCACATTTTGTAAATCTGTGGGGCATGATGAGAAGGACTGTAGGGATTATGACCTCTTGCACGAAATATCAAGAGATACATATAGGATTCAAGGCGAAGTACAACATGAGGGAAATGCTACACAATTTAATTCTCCAGGAAGAGGAAACTTCAACCCTCGCGGTGGATTCAAAGGAAGAGGATGAGGATGAGGCATGGGTCAAGGTCGAGGTCAGATCATTTGTTATAACTACGCACAACCAAGACACTTGGCAAGGGACTGTCAAAACCCTTGTACCACTTGTAGTTACTGCAATTCATTTGAACATGTTATTGAAGATTGCCCAATGCTGTTAGCCAAACTTCAAGAGAGACGAGGAGGAAACCAAAAAGTACAACTAATCTCAACAGAACCTCGCAGAGAGGATCCTAGAGTCACTATCATCACTAGATGAGGCACTGTTACAGGCGAAGATAGAGTGACCCTAGGAAGGACTACAGAAGAATCAAGGGTCTGAAGAGCTGCAGAGAAGACACAAGTGTTTGATTCGAGGGAATAAAAGCAGACGTTTGAAGAGGCAAGAAGAGAATTTGGAAGAGATCAGTATTCTTCATCAAAGACACAACCATAAGTGAGAGAATGTGGGATGCTTTTTTCATTTGATCAATCTTCTTCGCCGGGAGAAGGAAAAGAGGTAAGCAAGTTTATGGAATTCTTATGTACTTGCATTAATTTGATTAAGGATGAAAGAGATGTACAAGAACTACAAAATTTGATCAAACAATATGAGATAGGTAGGATAGCTCCTCTGCTGAATAAAGCAGTACATCAAGTAGCCAGAAAGAGAAGGAAAAATAAGGAACTACACCTTAATGCTCATATTGGATATTATGACATAGATTATGTGGTCCTCGATTTGGGATCAGAAGTCAATGTTATGACGAAGCAGACCTGGGCACTAATGGGAAAACCTAAGTTTATTTACTCCCCTATCAATCTCAGGATGGCTAATCAACATGCAGTAAGTCCATTTGGAAGGTTGGAGCATGCCCCCTGTAGACATCGACGGGGTAAGGAATTTTGCAGACTTCGAGGTGATTGAGATAGTTGATGATAGTTGTCCTTATCCTGTGTTGTTAGAAATTGATTGGGCTTTCAACAATTCGACTGTGGTTGACTTAAAGAAATGAAGAATGACATTCGAAGGTGATGGCCTTAGGGTCATTGCACCTCTTGATCCCGATGAAGGTCACAGATACACATAACCCATCAAAGAAGAAGACCGTGCTTATGAACTAGAGAATATATATAAATTAATAGCAAGACAACATGATTACATTAATCCTACAATAGATGGGAAATTAATCTGGCGAAGTGACAACACATGCTCATCAGATTCAAAAGAAGCAATAGAGAACTGGAAAAACAAAATGTATGAAGTTTCTGCGTGGAGGTGTGCCAGATTGATCAAGGAAGTTTGCTAGATTGGCACATAAGTAAGCAATCTTCCCACATTTGATGGTTTAAATCATTTAGAAACATTATTGTCATAATTTGAAGAAATTGTACCAGTACAACAATGACTTTTAGCACTGGATGAAGCCTTGAAAGCAACACCAACGATGTTGTGGGGAAAACACTTTGATGAAAATGCACTTTTCAGACCAAATCGAAGGGTGCAAAGTTCGATACACGGGTCAGAGCTGTCCGAAGGACCATGTGAAAAATTGTGAGGAGGCCTGGAGCAACATTCCTCAAGAGAAGTGGGTGCATAAATTCATTAACACTTTGGACACAATGCCTATTAATTGGTATCTTCAAGCAGAACTGCGCCTCACCACTACAAATTGGTACGGTATGACTCAGAACTTTGTAGCTACATTTTTATTTTAAAGTTGGTATCCCACAGTAGATC
The DNA here is from genome assembly GCA_010110895.2 of Picea sitchensis. Taxonomy (NCBI): domain Eukaryota; kingdom Viridiplantae; phylum Streptophyta; class Pinopsida; order Pinales; family Pinaceae; genus Picea; species Picea sitchensis. The sequence continues at coordinate 193,793 of SNQJ01S0026092.1, read as the reverse complement.
AATCTCTACAAGTTGTAAGACAGAAAGTCTTCGAGGAGGCACTTAACCTCCCTGTGGATCAAGAAGAGGATGAATGGACCGCACCTCTTCAGAAACTACAAGGATGTTACAATATCAATGCCAATGAAGATGATGATCCTTGGAAAGTGAACATCATAGAAACTGAAGGATAGAGAGACATAGAAGGACCATGAGTCGAACTACCCTTCATTGGACAACCAATCAAAATAAAGAAATTTAATATTGGAATAGAGAAAGAACCTAAGCTCGCAAACGTTGGAGATTATTGGGATGATGCCACTATTGATAAGATCACAGAGATACTGCATGAGTTTCAGGACTTGTTCCCAACCAAGTTCACAGACATGAAGGGCATTAAAGGGCCCATGGGATAAATGAAGATCCCTTCGAAACCAGATGCAAGGCCAGTCAAGAAGAGACCTTACAGATTGAATCCCAAGTATAAACAGAAAGTCAAGATTGAATTAGACAGAATGCTGGAAGCAAGAATCATAGAACTTGTTGAAGAATCATAATGGATTAGCCCTATGGTGGTCCAAGATAAGAAGTAAGGAGAGATCAGAATCTGTGTAGATTTAAGGAAGCTAAATGATGCATGCTTACATGATCCATTCCCTACACCGTTTACTGATGAAGTGTTATATATAATGTGGGAGGATATGAATTTTACTCCTTCAAAGATGGATTTTTAGGTTATCGTCAGATCAAGATTGCTAAGGAAGATCGCCATAAGACCACGTTTGCAACAAAATGGGGTTCTTTCCAGTACAAAGTGATGCCTTTCGGACTGAAGAATGCACCAACCATCTTTTCTAGGGTGGTGGTTGAAGCATTCAAGGAATTTTTACATAAATATTCAGAAGCATATTTTGACGATTGGACTATTTTTAGCTTATTGCAAAATTGAAAAATCATATTGAATGCTTAAGACTAATGTTGGATAAGTGTAGGCAATGTCAACTTTCCCTGAACCTGAAGAAGTGTATCTTCTTTTCACCCTTTGGAGTGCTGCTAGGCCATATTGTGTGTAAGCATGGGTTGCTAGTATATCCTTCCAAGACTGCCATCATTGTTGATATACCTCCTCCTACTTCGGTTAGACAGCTACACACTACGCTGGAACATATGTGATACTACAGAAAGTTCATCAAGGGATATGCACAGATAACAACACCTATGGAGGAGTTATTAAAGAAATATTTTCAGTTCCAATGGTCAGAGGAATGTCAACAAAGCTTTGACACACTGAAAGAGAAAATGGTCACTGCACCCATTTTGGTTTTCCCAGATTGGAGTAAGGAATTCCATGTGCATGTCAATGCTTCATATATTGCATTAGGAGCGGTTTTAGCACAACCAAGAGCAGGAGATATTGACCATATATTATCCTTTGCTAGCATGAATCTCTCTATCACTGAGATAAATTAAATTACCATTGAGAGAGAAGTTTTAGCCATGGTGTATGCGCTGCAGAAGTTTCATCACTACTTGTTGTGAGGACATTTGAAGATGTTTACTAATCACTCTGCACTGAAGTACCTAGTCAACAAGCCAGTGTTGGGGGGAAGAATATGCAGATGGCTACTGTTATTCCAGGAATATGATTTTGAGATTGTGGTCAAGACAGGGAGAATGAACAAGGGACATGACCACTTGTCCAAGTTAGAACATGGAGAGGAACCTACCAATTTGGAGGATACACTACAAGATGCACAATTGTTGGCCATCAGAAAGGTTGACGATCACTTCACCGAGCTAGTCCAGTTCCTATCAACAGGAATGGAACCCTGCGAATATAAAATCACTCAGAAGAAACAACTGGTAGTTTGTGCTGCATAGTTTTCACTTATATTAGGACATCTTTATAATATGGGACCTAATGAGATCCTGAGGAGATGTGTTATGGAGGCAAAAAGACCACTGATTTTGGCAGAAGCACATGAGGGCATCGAAGGAGGACATTATGCAGGAAAAACAACAACGCAGAAGGTTCTCAGAGCTGGCCTCTGGTGGCCCACTTTAAACAAAGATGATAAGGAATAATACAGAGCCTGCGATGTATGCCAAAGAGTTGGGAAACCTTCCATAAGAGATGAGATTCCTTTAGCACCACAATTAACATTACAAGCATTCAAGAAATGGGCCATTGTTTTTGTAGGACCTATCAACCCACCAGGAGAGTGCACAGGAGCTCGTTACATCATCACTGTGACCGAGTATTTGACCAGATGGGCAGAAGCAAGAGAAGCTAAGGATTGTAGTGCAAATACAACTGCACGATTCATATTTTATGATATCATAACCCTATTTGGATGCCCGAAGACCCTGATGAATGATCAAGGTACAAATTTTATTAATAAGACTATTGAATCCTTAACTCAGGGATTTGAAGTTCATCATCAGAAGAGTGCGCCATACCACCCACAAGTGAATGGAATAGTCAAATCTTTCAATAATATCTTGGAGACAACACCGAAGAAGATTTGCAATGTAAACATAGATGATTGGGATTTGAGAGTACCCATAGTATTATGGGCTTATAGAACTACTTGCAAGAAGCTGACAATGCAGACTCCCTTTAAGCTAGTCTATGGATTAGAAGCAGTCATACCTATGGAACATTTGGTTCCTAGTCTAAGAATCGTAACATCCACAGATATGGATGACACTGGCGCTGTTCAAAACAGGCTCGCACAGTTGGTAGAACTGGAAGAAGATAGGTTCATTGCAGGATTCCATCAACATGTACAGAAGGAACGAGAGAAGGCCTACCACGATAGACATATAAAAAAGAAATCATTTAGGCAAGGAGATCTGGTATTGGTATATGACAACAAGTTCATAAAGCATCCAAGGAAGTTCAGGACACATTGCCTTGGGCCATATGAGGTTTCCTATGTTACAGAAGGAGGAGTTTCATAGTTGAAGAATTTGAATAGAGAATGGAAGGAAGGTTTAGTGAACGGGAGCCAGTTGAAATTGTACTATGACAACCCGCTGCCTCACAACTCTCAGTAAAAGCATAAAAATGAGGGTCTAGGTACCAGGTGCAGTTGAAACTGGGTACCAGACACAGAAAAGATAGTCTGCATAAAGAAGGGAGGGACATAGTAGAAAGTACAGGCTACTCTGCTCAGTCTGAAGTCAAAGTAAAACATAAGGTTTAGACGTGCAGTGACTCGGGACGAGTCACATGTGAGTGTTGGGGGCTTGTTGGCCCTTTGTTAGGGAAGAAAGACGAAGTACGAACTGCACAAAAGGGACAGTGACTAAGAATGGGTCGAAGTTGTCGAAGAAGCAGAAAAGGATCGAAATAAGGGAAAACGAGTTGTTGAATGAGAAGATCGAGGAAGATAGATTAACAAGGAAGATGGATCATGGACAAATCAGCAAGCGGAAAAATCCACCAATGGATTCTTTGGAGCATTGCGCGGGAAAGAAGGAAAAATCCTTGAAATGCGGGTCAAGTTGATCTAGGGTTTTAGACACCTAGGGTTTTGGGATCTAGGGTTTTGACACCTAGATGTTTGTCGTGTAATGTATAAATAAAGGTCTAGAGGACCTGGGATGGGTTGGTTATGAGTTCGTCATTGTGGGTTAAGGGAGTAATTATTTTTTATCGCATGAGAGAAAGCAATGTGTTGTGATAATACTATTGTATTGTAAGTTCTTCAGCTGGGTGCGAAGATCAACCTTGCAGCTGGGTGCGCAAGGAGGGGAGAGAAGAAGGGAAAGAGAGAGGGATCTACAAGCTAAGTGCGTAGATATAACTGTATGTTTTCCTATAATATATCAAGAAACACAGTTCTAGGGTGCACTCCTCAACAACTTCCCTGCATAAAAATGGTGTTGGCTTGGAAAATATTCAACATAAACCTGCTCTGAATGTCCTTTCATGTCCTCAAAAAGGCCTGGTTTATATAGATCTGAATTTGGTAACCATCTCCCAACTTCCCCCCAAGATCTAGCCTCAAAAAGGGCCCAATATCTCCCAATAATGACCAAAATCTCAAAAAACAGGCTTATAAATCAATAAAAATCACTATATTAAAGTGAAAAACCCACTTTATAGCTAATATTGGGCGCAACCCCTTATGCTATGGCCCCTGGTCATATTAGGCACCTGCACGTGGCCACAAGCTTATCTCCAAATGCGTTGGCCCCCCTCAACTTTTTTGGCACTTGGTCGTGTGGCTTGGCCCATGTGACCAGGCCTTATCCCTTTCCATGCGTAATTGTGATAAGACTTACCCCTTAGTTAAGCGCCCTGGTCGATGGGCTAGCCCGACTGACCGGGTACTAACCGTATACACCTACACCAACGTTAAACACTGGGTCATATGGTTATGGGTGCCGAAAACTGTGGGCTAATAACCACCACTGCGCTTGTAACATACAACTGTGGTCATGTTGGAACAAACATATTGAGATGTGTCGGGGGATGGGGCTAAGCCCCAACCCTTCCTCCGCTCGAAACTACACACTTGGAAACTTAAATAAAAGTGGGAACGTATAAGGTTAAGTTCCATTGTACGGGCAGGATGGCTAGCTCGACCCTGCTAAGGCGTAGCTCCGATCTGAGGTCGCGGGTTCAAATCCCACAAACTCCAAATATTTTTTCAATGAAACTATCCAATCCATGGGTGCCACGCGACAACCCATGTCTGGGTCACATGGAACCACGCCATTTTCCGAAACCATGTCATGTGTCAAACGATGAATGGTCCACTTGTCTACCACCTGTACCTGCCACGCAAGCGCCACATGTTGTATAGATTGTATGGACCTACCATGTCATCCGTATGGATGTGACACGTGTCACCACTGCAAGGGTGACACATGTCACTCCCTGATTAGTCCGTTGTACCTATCCACGTTAGCAGTCCGTACACCTAGTCACCCTGCCATGTGTCAGTCTGTACACTCAGCTGCCGACTGTACCTGCCACGTTAGCTGTACGACCATACGACCTGTACAACCAGCTGCCATGTGGCACTATACAGACTGCACAATCATCATTTTTTTACCTGTTTGGACAAATGAACAGATCATGATATCAGGATAATACGATGTCCGTTTGAGCTAGTTCAAGTTGCATTGGGTTCATATCAACGAGGCCTATGCACATGTCCATTTTGAAGCCATTTTGAGAACTTTGATTTTTAAGCCTTTTTGAGCCCCATCAAGCTCCTAGATCCAATTCTGGATCACCTAGGAAACCCTTATCAACAAGGGAAGAGAACCCAACCAAATCCTTTGCTATATTCTTCAAGAGAAAAATCTTCACCACCAAGATAAAATATAGCACACAAGAGGGTGCTCAAACCCTAGAAGACTAGCGCCCAAGAGAGGTGCGCACTTTTCCCAAGAAGGTGTACTTGCTGAATTTTCCAAACTCACATGAAAGATATATTTCCTCAATGGGGAAATTAAATTTACTTATACTAACCTGAACCTATCAACAAAAGTGTCTATTTTCACAACAAGGCCGACCTCACTAGCTTATAGTATAATTAATATTAACCAGATTAAGTATCTTTTACATTAATTACTAGTTACATTAAGGTGGGGCCGACCTGTACCCTTTACATTACAATTAGGGTTACAAGAAAGTCTGACTCTTGAAAAATATAGCAAGGGATCTGATACACCCACTAGTGTTCATCCACTAGGGGCACATCCATAAGGATGTCCATATCTCTGGCTCACTACATTACATAGAAGAACCACTTCTTCACACGTTCACATGTGCTCGTCCACATGCACGTCCACTCAACAGAGCTTCTTTCCCACTGAATTACACTGGAGAGTCATCTAGAGTTTCTCGTCAACTCTTCAGCTCAGAGGAGGCTAATACATCATCTTCATTTTTATTCTCATGATGATGCACCCAACACTTTGGGATTTCACACGTTCACCTTGTGCTCAACCACATGCATGTCCAACTCAACAGATCACCTTTCCGACAGAATAATCATCTGGAGTTCTTCTCAACTCTCTGTATGGAGGATTTCATCTCTACATTCCAACTCTATCTTAGATAGGAACCAAAAACCCTTCTCAGGGGATTTCTCTCAGATTTGTAAGCTGGATAAAGTCTCACATGGCTGCAATGATCCACATCTCACAGGTTTGTAAGATGGAGAATGTCTCACATAGTTGCAATCAACAACACTTGTTACTGCAGAGGCCATTTTCAGCTCAGAGTGATCATGGTGAAGCTAAAAAATAAGAGAGGGAAATGACTATGGATAGTTAGACAAACGGTTAAGAAGGAATCCACAAAAAAGTAGCAAAAGACATAAACTCCATGACAGAAGAAGATGACAGAGAAAGTTGAAGCAGATGAAATCTTGGACATGAACTGAAGAAGAAAAATACAAGGGAATAGAAAAGGATATAGCAATGAAATAAAAGAAACAAGGACAAGGAAGAAAGTTTGATGCAACAAGAAAAAAAAGTAGAAGCATGGTTTTTCTGCCTCGAGAAACGTGTCACATATTTAGGTGGTTTTTCGACACATGGTTTTTTGTCGACGATTTTCTATTTCTGGTTAAGGAATTAGGGTTTTTGACTAACCCAGGCCATTGGGTTAGGGTTTTGGATGTTGCTGGCTCCTATATGTATATTGTATTGTAAACAATGTAACACAATGAATGAATATAGAATATGTTGGTTTTCTCGGTTTGGGTTTCCAGGGGAAAAATATCTGTGTAATGTTTGTATTTGCCATTGTATATTTTATGTTCTTTTACTAAAATTCTGTTTGCAGTAAATATTGTACAAGGTTAAAATATACATTTGGTATTAGAGCTTTGTTGGCTTCAGGGGGATGCCTTTGTGGTCAAGGGTTTGGCTCATGACTGTGATAAGCCTTGTTATAGTGGGAGATCTGTGGTATTGATTTTTAAGGTGAAAATAAATGGCAAGCAATTCACAGATGGAGATAAAGAAGTTTAATGGGAAATTTTTTGAGTTGTGTAAGCTCAAGATGGAAGATCTGTTGGTGGACAGAGATCAGTGGATCGCGGTAGATCCAGGTACTACACCTATAGGAACTTCAACAGATGATTGGAAAAAGTTGGATCAAAAGGCAGAGAGCACAATCCGACTATGTCTCTCATATTCAGTATTACTGAATGTGTTAGAGGAAGCTACAACCAAGGATTTACGGGATAAGTTGGGGAAGCTGTATCATTCTAAGTCCCTAGTAAATAAACTATTCCTGAGAAATAAGATGTATAACATGAGGATGAGAGATGGAGACTCGATGGCAGAGCATTTGAACGCCTTCAATACTGTGGTAAGTAAGTTAGTATCTGTTGAGATTAAAATTTCATATGAAGATAAATGTATCAATTTACTGTGTTCTTTACCAGACTCGTGGGATAGTGTGGTTATGGCCATAGGTAGTAATACAACTTCCTTGAATTTTGATGAAGTGGTCTCATCCTTTTTGTCGGAGAAGATGAGACAAAAGAATATGGAAGGACTGATCATATACACATTATTTGCAAGAGGACGCTGCTAGGAAAGAAGTAGATCTAAGTTATCAAGTGGGAGATCTAAGTCTAAGGGTAGATATAAATATCCCAGAATTTTTGTAAAGGTATGTTGGAGATGTGGAAAATAAGGGCACTACAAGAAGCAGTGTAGATCCAAGGTTGAGAAAAAGAAGGGATATGAAGAATCTCCTTCTACAAAAGAAAATACCTCCAAGGAATTCTTGGCAGAGGCAGTAGGTATTGCATGTTACTTGGTCAAGAGATCACCCTCATCAATGATGGATGAAAAGACTCCACAAGAAGTATGGACTGGTAAGAAATCTTCTCTCACACATCTCAAGGTATTTGGCTGTGATGCATATGTTCATGGTCCAAAGGAAAACATGAGTAAGCTAGATAATAAGGCTGAAAAGTGTATCTTTATTGGATATAAAGATGGTCTCAAGGGTTATAAGCTTTGGAACCCAAAAAATAAGAAGGTAGTGTATAACCGAGATGTGGTATTTAGAGAAATGAAGGATGTTTTTAAACAAGAAGTCCTACCAAGTAACGAAGAACCAGATAAAATAGAGTTTGATTTAAAGGATGATGATTTAGACTCTACAAAAGAACATGAATCAGAAGAAGAAGATCCTCATACTCTAGTATTGAGGAGATCGGTTCGAGAAAGAAGGATACCAGAAAGGTATACTCCTTATGATTTCTGTTCAATTTTTTCTTTGTCTATTACTGATGATGATCCTAGAACTGTTAGGGAGGCAGTGGATTCAGAGGATGGAAATCTCTGGAAAAAGGCTATGGAAGAGGAAATGGAAGACTTGGATAAGAATGAGGCTTGGGATCTAGTGGAGTTGCCGACTAGAAGAAATCCCATTGGCAGCAAATAGGTAAATAAAAAGAAGCTGAATGTAGAAGGAAAAGTGAAGAAATACAAAACTCGGTTAGTAGCAAAGGGTTATTCCCAGGTTGAGGGAATTGATTTTGGTGAGATTTTTTCTCCTGTTGCCAAGTTAACCTCTATAAGATTTCTGGTATCTATTGCTGCTGCATTTGATTTTGAAGTAGAATAGATGGATGTGAATACATCATTCCTACATGGGAATTTGGAAGAAGAAATATATATGAAGCAACCAGAAGGTTATGATGTGAAGGGAAATAAGGAGCTGGTATGCAAGATGAAAAAGTCCCTATATGGTTTAAAACAATCACCAAGTATGTGGTATCAAAAAATTGATACTTATATGCTGGGACTTGGCTTCACAAGAAGCAAAGATGATCACTGTGTGTATTTTAAATTAATTGGTGATCATTTGATTTATTTGGTCTTGTATGTGGATGACATGTTGCTGATAGGAAACAACAAGGAGATTATCCAGGATGTGAAAACTCAGTTGTCCTCTAAATTAACATGAATGATCTCGATGCTTCAAATTTCATTTTGGGCATGGAAATTAAAAGAGATTGGAAAAAGAGGAAACTCTAGTTAAACCAGAGAAAATATGTCGAGACAATATTGCAGAGGTTTAATATATAGGAATGTAAACTGGTCAAGGTTCCTATTCCTGTTGGGGTAAAGTTATCTGCGGATCAGTGTCCCAAGAAATAGGAAGAGGAGGAGGACATGTCTCATGTTCCATATGCAAGTGCAGTTGGCAGTTTGATGTATGCAATGGTCTTTACTAGACCGGACATTGCACATGCAGTGGGATTTTTGAGCAGGTATATGTCAAAACTAGGGAAGGAGCATTGGACAACAATAAAAAGGGGTTCTAGGTATTTGCGTGGCACTACTAGCTATGGATTGTGTTATGAAGGAAGATCGGGATTGGACAGAGTGGTAGATATACATGGATTTGTGGATGAAGACTAGGTTGGAGATTTGGATCGTAGGAGATCTACAAGTGGGTATGTGTTTAACCTGTTTGGAGGAGCAATAAGTTGGATGAACAAAAGACAGGTTGTAGTGGCACTTTAAAATACAGAAGCTGAATACATGGCATCCATTCATACAAGAAGTATGGTTACAAAGATTGTGTTCAGGTAAAGGGTTGGTACAACAAGATTTAGGGATAGATTGTGACAGTCAGAGTGCAATTTTTCTAGCGAAGAACCTCACTTATCATTCAAAGACAAAGCATATTGATATTCAATATCATTTTGTGAGAGATATGATTGAGTTAGGGTTTTGTATTCCGCTAGATCCTATATGTATATTGTATTGTAAACAATGTAACACAATGAATGAATATAAAATATGTTGGTTTTCCTAGTTTGGGTTTCCACGGGAAAACTATCTGTATAATGTTTTTATTTGCCATTGTATCTTTTCTATTCTTTTACTGAAAATCTGTTTGCAATAAATATTGTACAATGTTAAAATCTACAAAACTGCAACAGAAAGTTGAAGATTATGAATTGGGAATTGATGGAATTATCTTGTATAGGATCATACTTTATGTACCCAATTCTCCTGAATTTAGGAGTACGATTTTAAAAGAGATGCATAATGTACCTTATGTTGGACACACAGGATATCAAAAAATAGTTTCAACAGCCAAGAACCACTATTATTGGCCAAGCATGAAGAGGGATATTGCTGAATACATTGCTAAATGCTTGGAGTGTCAAAGGGTCAAGGATGAGCATAAACACCTAGCTAGGTTACTGCATCCATTGTCCATTCCTGAGTGGAAGTGGGAAGTAGTGACAATGGATTTCATCACCAAATTGCCTAGAACAAGAAAGCAACATGATGCTATTATGGTGGTGGTGGACAAGCTTACTAAATCTGCCCATTTCATTCCTATGAAAGTTACTCACAAGGAAACCAATGTTGTTGATATTTAGATGAGGGAAGTAGCACACTTGCATGGAATACCCAAGACAATTGTGTTTGAAGGAGACCCAAAGTTTACCTCAAAGTTATGGAAGGGGTTATTCAAAGGGTTTGGAACAAATATGAAATTCAACACAACTTACCATCCTGAGTCTGATGGGAAACCAGAAAGGGTGAACCAAGTGATAGAGGATATGATAAGGATGTACGTGTTGGACAAACCATCTAAATGGGAATATTATCTACACTTGGTATAATTTTCCTACAACAATGGGTACCAAGCATCACTGAAGATGAGCCCATTTGAGGCACTTTATGGCAGAAAGTGAAACACACCAATAAGCTGGGACAAACCAGCTGACAAAGAAGTGTTTGGGCCAGAGTTGCTCAGAGAAATGGAAGAGAAGATGGCAAAGATTAAACAAAATTTAAAGGCTGCCCAAGACAGGAAGAAAAGCTATGCTGACAAGGGCATAACTCGCAAGGAATTTAAAGTGGGTGATCATGTTTTCTTGAAGGTGAAGGCCAACAAAAGTTCCCTGAAGTTGGGAAACTGTTCCAAGTTGGTAGACATATATTGTGGGCCATTTGAAATCCTAGAGAGGATTGGACCAGTAGCTTACATGCTTGCATTACCTGCATCTATTTCTATACATAATGTATTCCATGTATCATTGCTTAAGAAATATATACCCGATACTAATCATGTTATTGATTGGAATGTGATTAAGGTGGAGAAAGAAAGCACTTTTCAAGTGCATCCGATATGCATTTTGGACTAGAAAATCAAACAGCTTCGGAATCGAGCCATAAGGCTTATAAAGGTCCAATGGACCTGGTACGGTCCTCAGGATGCAACTTGGGAGCATGAAGATGCTATGCAGCAGAATTCTTGCATCTTTTTGGAGATTTTGAAAATCTTGTTGATGTTATGTAAATGAGTTGCACTCAGGACAGTGCAAAAATAAGGGGAGGGGATTGTAATACCCCAAGGCCGAGCCCTTGTTGAATTGTAATGATGTTTAATGATGTTTATAGTCTAGTGATCCAAGTATTTATAAGATGGGAGACTTATGTGTTTATTAGGACATAGAGCCTAGATGTTGAAGACCAAAGAACCTATTTTTGTATATGTAATTATGCAGATCATTAATAAAAATACATCGCTGCGTGTAGGCCAACCACGAAGAAAGAGTTATGGGGGACTAAGCTCCACTAGGAAGGGAAAGGGAAGGGGGATTATAGGATAGGAAAAAGGGGCTAATATTGAGGGCTTAACCCAATGGAACATTATAATTTATTTCCTAAAATACTAAATCTTGGGAAATAAACCATGTTATCCTAAGTTCCTTTGGGGGAGGAAAGAACTCCAAGTGGAGAGGAATGATCTCCTGGAGAGCCAAATGTCATCCGTGACACATGCAGATTTTTGTGGGAAATTCCATCATTGTGGGGTTCACTGACCATTATTTCCATCAGATTGTCCCATTCCCTCACGCACTGAGCAGGCACACAATTATCCTTTTCCACCATTGTTGAACCCTCTTCCATCCTGAACCTCTGTATCTTGCACGCACTGGTATTTTGCTAAGCCTGTACCCTGCCTTACCTGATTTCTGCTACGGTGGCTACCAGTTGGACTTAAGAGCTGGACAAAGGTAATAGGTTTTCAGGCCTATGGTTTGAAGATGCGGGTTGTCAGGCCCGTGGTTTGAAGAAGCGGGTTGTCAGGCCTGTGAGAAACTCTCTCTAGGTGAGAGAGAATGTCAGGGAAGTGATTTATCATGGAGGGAGTCCAACAACAACTATAGAGCTCTGAGAATTCCTGATCCGGCTTGTTGCTGAAGCCCTGGAAGGGAAGTGGAGCATCCAATGGACTGCAGAACAATGAAGGTGTGTATTCTCGAGGTGGGATAGACATGCGGGGAATGAGAGTTTGTGAGCGGTGGGTGTAAGTAGGATCATTGGAGGGAATCCTTTCTATTGCATTATGTAGCTTTCCATAGTCTCATCCTAGCCTAGGATTTCCTTTACCCTGGGTGGATTTTAGTCCCATCTCAGGGGTGATCCACTGCTGATAGCTTGGAGCAACGTGGTCTAAGCCTGGGAGATTTGTGGAAGGTCTTCACACAGTCGATGTTCTTCTAATAAAAATATAAGTACCAATTATATATTAATGTGACATGCTGTGTTCAAGTATATGTATGAAATTTATCAAAATTGCCTATGTTTATTGCATGTATGGGTTTACTGTCACTTCCACATGAATCTGTGTATGAGAAGAATGCCTATATGTGTTAAATTTCACTATATATATATATATATATCAGAGCAGTTTGGTTTTGAATTAGTGGCGTGTCCCCGGCCTAGGTGGCCAGGGGACGTTACAAATTGGTATCAGAGCATGATAGTTTCAAGTGGAATGACCCGTCCTGGGTGGCTGGGTATGTTAGATCAAGTGCTAAGTGAAAATCAACTCTATGATAAGCTTAGTAAGTGTGAATTTTTCCAGGAACAAGTCCATTACTTAGGCCATGTTATTTCTGTGGAAGGAGTGGCAGTTGATCCTGAAAAGATTAAAGGCATCATGGATTGGCCTACCCCAAAGCATGTATCTAATATTATATCCTTTATGGTCCTAGCAGGATACTATAGAAGCTTCATAAAGGGATTCTCCAAGATTGGTTGCCCAATCACCTCCCTTTAGAAAAAGGGGGTTAAATTTAGTTGGACATTAGAATGTGAAGAAAGATTTGAAGAGATGAAATACCTTCTAACCAATGCACCTCTGCTGAATATTGCAGACCCAAATAAGGAATTCCTTTTGTGTATAGATGCCTGGAAGGAAGGTCTCGGAGGAGTCCTTAGGCAAGAAGGACATGTGATTTTCTACGAATCCAAAAAATTGAATGAACATGAAGTCAATTATGTGACCCACGATGTGAAATTGGTTGCCATAGTACATGATTTAAAAATGTGGAGGAATTACCTCTTAGGTATAAGATGTGTGCTTATGACAAATCATAGTGGGTTGAGATATTTGTTTGACCAACCAAAACTCAATTTTATACAAGCTAAGTTGATGGATCTCCTTAGTGAGTTTGATTTTGAAATAAAACATATCAAAGGAAAGGAGAATAGGGTGGTTGATGCCCTTAGTAGTAGTATGAAAGTGATTCACTTGGCAGCTGTAAGCACTAGTAAATCAAACATCAAATAAAGAGTCAAAAGTGCACAAGAAACAAATGCATTTTTCAAGACCGTGACATCATACATGAAGCAAGGGCCCACAAGGATGAAGTATGAAGGCTATCATATGTTTGATGATGGCCTGCTAAATTACAAAGGTGTATTGTATATTCTGAATTGTGACGACTTGAAGAGGTTCATAATGGATGAACTACACAAAAGACCATATATTAGTCATCCTGGTTATCAACAAATGATCATGACCACTAGGAAACTATTTTATTGGCCCGTAATGAAAAAGGAAACAACTGATTACTTAGATAAGTGTCTAGAATGTCAACAAGTTAAGGAAGAGCACCAGTACCCAGTAGGGCTGTTGCAGCCCCTACTGATTCCCGAATGGAAATGTGAAACCATCTCCATGGATTTCATCACAGGATTACCAAAATCAACCAAACAGAACGACACCATCATGGTAGTTGTGGACAAACTGAGCAAGGCTGCTCACTTCATTCCCGTCAAGTCAACTTGCAAGGCAATATATACTGCTAGTATTTTCATGAAAGAGATATTTAGACTACATGACATGCCCAAGAAAATTATATTTGACAGAGATGTAAAATTTACCTCAAACTTTTGGAAATCTCTGTTTGCTAGTTTTGAAACAAAATTTCTCTTTAGTATAGCCTATCACCCTCAAACTGATGGGAAGACAGAGAGGGTAAAACAAGTGTTAGAATACATGTTGAATATGCATTTAATGCATCAACCCAAGAAGTGGGAAGACTACCTACCAGTGGTACAATTTTCCTACAACAATGGCTATAAAGAGTCATTAAAAATGAGCCCTTTTGAAGCCCTATATGGTAGACAATGCAACCTTCCAATAATCTCGAACAACCCAATATACAGAGTTACAATCAGGACATATATTATAAAGGAAATGGAACAACAAGTAATTTAGATCAGACAGGATCTGAAAATAGCCTAAGATAGACAAAAGAGCTATGCAAACGGGAAAAGGACTCCTAGAGAGTTCAAAGCAGGGGATCATGTGTATCTCCAAGTCAGACCAAGGAAAATATCCTTGAGGATGAGATCTTGTGCCAAGATGAAACCTCGTTATTGTGGAACCTTTAAAAGTTTGGATAGAGTGGGACATGTAGCCTACAATATAACACTTCCTCCCACAATGAAGGCACATAATGTTTCTCATGTTTCATTGTTAAATAAATATGTACATGATTCTAATCATATTATTGACTGGTTTGTGATTTTGGTAGAACCTGAGGGAGAATTTATGCCAGAACCTCAATGCATAGTAGACAGTAAGGAAACCCTACTCAGGAACATAACCATTGCATAGGCCAAGGTGCAGTGGAAACACTTTGGCCTAGATGAGGCTACATGGGAAATGGAGGATGCCATGAAACATGCATATCCATTTTTGTTTACTTCTGTACAAACATAGCACATCGACAGATAGAACATTGAGTACAATATTCCTTTTAGGGGGAGGGGATTTTAATACCCATGTTTCCCCCATTTTGTAAATATAACTATAACTGGCCAAGTGACTATGGTGGACTAGATATGTGTGAATGTTTGATTTGATGAACCTTTGTATGAAGTGGTCAATGTATGTATTTTCTGTTATTAATAGAGAATGGATAAGTGTTGAATAACTACTGAAAGGGGGATTTTTCCAAGATAGACCATGGATGCTATGGGAGAGATGGTGAGGGAAACTAAGAATGGTTGAGATGACCCTCACCAAACCAATACTTTACTGGTGGTAATTTCTCAACAGTCCTCTGACCCTAAAATGAATTACCAGTCAGGCTGGGAGTTGGAAGGCCCTCCTCAGGAATTAATGAGGAGATGGGGCAGGGTACCCATATTTAAGGCTTCCAAACCTAACCACGAGTTGGGGATTCAGATCCACACAACCCTGCCGAGGAAGGAAAGAAAATAAAGAACTCGAGGGACATAGGCAGATCTGCAAGGAAGCAGAGTGGAGAAAACAATATCTAGAAGAGAAGAGAGTGTTGTGCAACTCAGGAGTGGAGAGGGAAACCGAGAATAAATATCATTTTGGATGTAAGAAGCCACGGGTAAGGTTTTTTCTACAATATGATAAACAAGGTTGACTAGAGACTGTGGAAGTACTCGTGCAGGTCTCCTTGCTTGGTATAGAGAAAATCGGTCGCCAAGATCATGTGGGTAGAGGAGAGTAACGTCCATCCCTAATTGTCATTGAGAAAGGAGAAATAATCTCTCTCAAAGAATCATGGTATAGCTCAGGTGTGGCCAACGTTAAATCTGTCAAGAGTGGGTGTGCCTATAGTTGGGTGGAAACCAACACCTGTTTCAACAGTCGCCTCATGGTTTCTAGTTTTCGACAAGTACTTTCATACTCTATGTAATACAATGGATGTGATGATTGAATTTCTGTGTTTATGGTTAAGTTTTACTGTGTTCTAATAGTTATTAGAAATGATCACTTGCTTATGTAAACTACTATATTTACATGGCCTTCTGTTTACCTCAACCTAGCCACTAGAGATTTATGGGATGTGAGTTTGCAGAAGAGTCGGGGTAGGATTAACCAAAATGTTTAAGTCCTACCAACCTATGAAGTCTACCTTAGCAGGAATGTCAAGTTCAAACTATGTGAAGGAAGGTATTTTCCTTCAGACCTTTCATGTATGTGTCCAAGGGATCATACCCATGACCTTAACAAATTCATGACCAATAATTAAGCATGTAGCCCATGAGAATTTTTGAAAGACCCATATGACCCAGGGCTGGGAACCCCTCGCTAAGCCTAAAAGGAGTGAAAATACTATGGCTTTGGAACTTCATGAGTTCGGAGCTCTAGGACATATAACTTCACAACCCTCGAAAACAACTGAAGGCCGAAGTCACGAATTGATGAGGGCCATGGATCTAGGAATCCATTAGGGATCTCTCTCAACCGTTACATCGAAGCTAGTGAGGGGGTACCTCTAAGTACTTCTAAAAAGTACCAATTCAGGAGAATGGGGGTGGTCTAACACTGAAACTACCGAATGTTGGAGTCATAAAGTTAATCTTGATAGTTGAGAGTAGAGGGACGCATGTCCATAGATCAACGACTATATAGAAGTCTGGTTATCCAACAGTATCAAAGTGTAAACACATGAATGCGCCAGTTTCCTCGAAGCTCTGCAAGCCAGAGTAAATCCTGGCCATGAACGCTAGGTGTACGTGGAAATAGATCGAGCATGGTTCAGAGTTCAGTGCTTCGGGAGGAAGATGGAAGTTACACGCAAAACTCCCGAATGTCGAATTTACGAAGTGACTTGGACCATCGATCCTCGGATCCTTCTCAACCATCGATCTAAAGATTCTGTTGAGGACCCCTCTTAACCGCAAAACTAACTAGGACAATTCATGGAGTGAAACGTGGCCCCCTTTTGTCCCTTGTCAAATGTCGTCTGTTGGACCAGAGCCGTTGGATGAGAAGCTACGTGGTAGGAGATCCTATAGTTCAGAGACTTGGTGAGTTGATAAGCCCAGAATCCCTGATTTGCGAAGAAACATGAGCCATGGATCTATCGATCGACATGGAAAGACCTCGACTGTGAGATCTGAAGGATGTTAGTAGGCTATTTGTCTGGGGTTAACGTGGCCCACCGATGTCATCTAGGGTGACGTGGACTCGCAACTAAGGTGCCACATGGCATAGATATATGGACATTTTGCAGATCCCTTATGCCTATTAGAGTGTGACACGTGTCACTCCTGGCCCTTGCTATGTGTCAACCTCTGATATGTGCCTGCCTAGCCAAAGTGGTTAGTGATGTGACCGAGACTCCAAGAGTTTGGGACTTTGAGACTTCGAGAGTTTGGGACTTCAGGAGTGTAGTATCGTAGAGAGACCAAAGGGCTCAAAGGCTAGAACCACATGGCAAGCTTATGGTACTTCATGAGTTTGAGACTCCGGGAGGTCTCATGCATAGAAAAAAAAGGGCACTGAACACCGAATGTCGAAGTATCACTAGGCGTATGCCTTAATAAAGAGGAATATTCATTGTTGGTTTAAATGGTGGATAGATCTCCACCGTAAATATAGGAGCGTTGGAAGCTTCGTGACTTCAGGGAAGTCTGGGTGATATGTATGAGATGAACCCACATGGATGCGATGTGTCCCTTGACTAATAATGGCCGAAGAGCTTCGGGAGGCAGTAAATTGCAAACTAAAACTCAAATTTCAATGTGGTGTCTACCATTAGAATGCTTAGGGTGAGCAATAGACAATGGAGATCCCGGATTTAGGATTTGAGATAGTTAGGAAACAAAATTATGATGCCCCACCCCTTAAAACAATATTTAGGGGCCGGGTGTGTTACACATGAGCATTGAGTGGATCCTCAGAAAAAAAGGGGAAGCATCTAAAATTTCTAAAAAGGGAATGGGTTTGACTTGGGATAATAATTCATACATTTTTACTTGAGAACTTGATCCTCCTCCCTTGGGATGAGTTGGAGACTTGTTGACCTATTCAGGGTTGAAATCTAGAGTCCACCTATTCAAGTACAATCCCCTTGATACAAAAAAGTAAGGTCCATTTCAGAAAATGAGATCCCTGTCCTCTTTATGTTCAAATAAAAAATAATAAAACAATCTTCCAAAAAAATAGTGGTTGAGATTGATTTTGATTACAAACTCCCAATTCCTCTATGTGGGGGATTCAGTGTAACCTGATACAAAATAAACAAACAAAAATATAGATAATCGAAGAGGAATAATTTTTGAATACAGAAGGTGGTGTCTAAAGACACCGTTACAACACTTAAGAACAAATCATTGTGATAAGAACATAACAATTCATATTGTACATATTTTACATAACAACGATATGAACATGATGATAATGACCCATTAGGTTTGTTATTTATAGCTTCAATATCTAACCAACTTCCTTGGAATCTGGATGATCCAGATTTATGAGAGGAACGAAATGAAACCACACATTTATAATATTAAAACATAGACACAGTGAAAAATAACAGAGATACAATAAAACTTGACTTCTATTAAATAAGAAATATGTTGAAAACTATAAAATGCAGACTGGAAACAATCTTGCTAGAATGGTGGCAACTTATCTCTGAGAAGAGAGGTGACGACTACGCTCATTCAAAAGAATATGAGTACATTGAGGCTTTGAAGGATTTTTTACAATAAACACGAATTCCAAAACTCTAGGAATCCAAAAACCTAACCCAAGGAGATGAAGCGCCAAAAGTCATGTGGGCCCCATTGGGGTAAGTTAGTACATCAATTTCCCGGGGTCGTAACTTTTGCATACAATCATTGTTTAGGGTGCACGATAGATCATTGGAAATTTATTGACGGGGAGATTCATTTAGGGGGTTCAATCAAAGCCTTAGGAAATATCTAAGGTGTATTATCGTGAAAAAGAATCATTTAGGCCCTCAAAATGGCCCCAGAAGTCCAGGAACCAAAAAACTGCTAAAAACAGTAAGTTGCCAAAAAACTGTTTTGAGCCAGCTGGACAAGGTGGGTGGCCACCGAGGTATTCCTGGATCAATCCTCCACCCTTAGGAATCAATGGTTTCCATTACATTGAGATTTCCCATCATATGAGGAAATTTCTAGTGAATTTGGCCCCGGGTGAGCCACTTGCCTTGATGGAGGAGCTGCCCTGCTTTGACAACCTGATAAAGTTGGATCCTCTACTAGCAAGTGAAATTAACCTGTGTTTCCACGATATGATCAGTGGATTATTTTTCCACACAATCAGGGTTGATCTCTGTTGGTTTCAACTGTTCTTCTACCTCCAAGGTGTCCAATAATGGTGGAAAATAAGGCTAAAGGAGGTCCACATTGAACACTGGGTGCAAGCCAATGAAGGGGGGAAGGTTGAGATGAAAATAATTTTTACCCACAATATTGTTCATGGTGTAGGGTCCATAACATAGTAGACAAAGCTTATGATGAGGCCTTGTAAGGTGTTATTTCTGTAAGTGCAACCAAATTTTGTCTCCCACCTGAAACTAGTGTGGCACCCAATGTTGACCATGGCGTTGCTTGTAATTAGCATTGGAATTTTGTAAAATATCTTGAACCTGTTGGCGGATGTGCTAGATCCGCTCAATGAATCGGGTCGATTTGTAAGCTCTAGTTGGAGCATGTGATGAGTCTTCCTGGGTGGCCGCAAGGTGTAGTGAAACATCCATGGGACCCAATGGATGAAATCCAAACCCCACCTGAAAGGGGCTGCATCCGGTTGAGCTATGTATGGATATGTTGTAGCTGTATTGAAAATAGGGAAGACTCTCATCCCAGGTGTGGGGGTGCTTGGAATTTTACATGCACAGGATGTGCATGATCATCTGGTTGAAGACCTCAGCTTGGTCATCTATTTGGGGGTGGAAGGCAGTGGACTTGGCGAGCTTGGTGTCCAGTAGTGACTAGAGGCTCGACCAAAATGTGCTAAGAAACCAACTGACTCGATCTGAGATAATGGTTTTTGGGATCCCAAATTGTACCCACACTCATTCAAAGAAGATATTGGCAGTGACCTTTTCTTTGATGCTCTTCTTTCAGGTAGCCATAATCGCCATCTTGGAAAAGCAATCAACAACCACAAAAACATAGTCATTTCCCTGCTTGGTGGACGAAAGGCCCGACATTTTTTCCATTGAGATGGGTTCCCAGGTCCTGTAAGGAGTAGGAAGAGGAGTGTACATGCCTTATTTCTTAGTGGGTAGTTTGGAAACAACGTAGGGAGTGCAAGACTAAATATACTTGCTGATATCCTGTCGAAGTTTCGACTAGTAGAAATGTCGTTGCAACAATGGCACTGTATTTTCCACACTGAAGTGTCCTACCACTCGACTGTAGTGGGATTCACAAATCATCTTCACTCACTCATTTTATGGAACACATATATGTCCCAGATGGAAAAACATGTTGTCTTGAAGATGAAAATTAGTGACAACTATGTTTGCGCCCAACATCTGGTAGGTGTTGGCAAAGTCAGGATGTGTCTCATAGAGGTGGGGCCATATGGAGGTCTCGTGGGAACAAGAATCAAGCACTTTGGTGAGTTACAAAACTGGAGGTCAGATGAGGCAATCATCGAATCGATTGGTACTTCCTATTTTATACTTGATGTTGAGGCGAAACTGCTACAAATATGTGGACCACTTTTGATGGCAGTCATTCTGCAATTTTCCTTTTGTCTGCATGAACTGCAACAACTTATGATCAATGTGGGTGACTGTATCCTTCCTGAGAATGTAATTCCTCCACTAACGACAAGATTTCATAATGGATTACATTTATTTGTCATAATTAGGGTACTTACATACGACATCTGATAGTGTCTCACTATGATAGGCCACATCGTGTCCGTGCTGAGTGATGACTGCACCCACATCATAGTATGAAGCATTTGTCTCGATCTCAAAGGGATGTTACAGTTCAGGTAATGAAAGAACTGGGGCAGAGCACAAACGTTTCTTAAGATAATTGAACGATTTATTTTTTGACACACCCCAAACAAATTTTTCCTTACCACCACCACTGGTTATTTGGATGAGGTCCCATGTAATATGGGAGAATCCCAACACGAACCTTCAATAGAAATTGGAAAGGCATAAGAAGCTCCAAAGCTCAGAGAGGGTGGTTGGCACTGGCCATTCAAGAATGACTTGGATATTGGTTGGATCAACATGCACACCATGCAAATAAACAATGTATCCTAGGTATTGGACCATGTCCATGCCGAAGGAGAATTTTTCCAAGTTGGCATATAGCTTGTGTTGTCGCAGAGTGTGTAGAACCTGTTGAATATGATGCAAGTGTTCTTCCCAAGTCTTGCTGTAGACAAGGATGTCATCCATATACACCACCAAAAAATAATTAGTGAAAGGATGCAACATATCATCCATCATCCTCATGAAAGTTTTCGGGGCATTTGTCAAACCAAATGGCATGCCAACCATTCATAAAGACATTATTTTTACTTGAAGGTAGTTTTACATACATATGTCAGTTCTATTGGGACTTGATGGTAGTTAGACTTCAGATTAATCTTACTTAAGTATTTTCCCCCCTTGAGCTGATCAAGGAGATCGTCAATTCATGGAATTGAGTATCGGTTCCTAACTGTGATTTTATTTAGGGCACGATAATATGTGCAGAGTCGTCAAGTCCTATCTTTCTTCGCACCAACACGATTGGGATTCCACAAGGTGATGAGATGGGTTGGATGTGACCCTTGTGGATAATTTCTTAGATTCGTTGCTTGATCTCATCATTTTCTAGCAGAGAGCGGTGATAGACTGGCCCATTGTGTAGCGATGCATTGGGGGTTATCTCGATGGGATGCTTGACCTGACAGTGCAGAGGTACCCTAGTAGGTGATGAGAAGATGTCTTTGTATTCTTCCACGACCTTATTCACTTGATTTTACTGTGTAGAGAGGTCGGACACATAGGCCATGGATGTGGCTACAACCTTTCACTCACTCTAAGAGAGAATCACGAAGAGGACAAACTTCAAGGTCTAAGAAATGACCTTCCTATATTGCTTGGAAGAGATAAAGGAAATAACACTAGGTGGGACTACCTCAGGTATCATGTACAATTTCCTGTTTAATGTAATAATAACACTGTGAAGTCTAGACTCGTATACAAAATGACGTTTCCATAAATAAGGTTGGCCCAAAATAACATCACAAACTTCAAGGGGAGAAACATCACACAATACCTCATCTTTGAATGGCTTGGTGTCATATGACAGGAGACACTGTTGGTTGACACGAAGATCACTTCCTTGAAGAAGCCATCCAATGGTGTAGGGATGGGGGTGTGGAGTTGTCGGCAAGGATAGCTTCTTGATGACCTCTGTTGAAATGAGGTTCTTCTGGCTACCACTATCAACGATGAAGTGAAACATAGTGCCTTTTACCCACATCTGTGAATGAAAGAGGTACTCTCCTTCCTCTTTCTCATTAGGTTCACCAGGCTGGATCTTGGTAGTAGCAACAACGGAACTGGGTTCCACGTCAATGATCCATCTCCCCTTTTCTTGTTATGAATCAGAGTCAGAACCCACATTTGATTCAAAGGATTTTACCTTAGCCACCAATGACTGCTTTGAGTGACAATCAACAATTTTATGCCATAGGCTCTTATGAAAGTTGCACCACTTCCAGGTATCTTTCTTCATCTTCCCATTGTCCTTCTTTTCTTACTTCTTGGAATGGTTGTCTTGAGGTTGCCCATATTTTCTTTGTCCTTTTTTTCTGCGGTTTGGGGCTGCCCTTGCCCGACTTATGCCGTGAGGGGTTCCCAGACCCAAAATGCCATGTCTTTTGTTTTAGCTTCTACTAGATTTTGATGACATATTGATAGGCCGTGCCTAATGATGAGATGTCCAAAAGATCCATTTATGTCTGGATTTATCTATGCAGATCACCATGGTACTTGAGCACTAGATTTCTCTCAAAATATTTGATACCTATCTTGGTGTGCAAGATATGGAAGACATTAGTGAACTTTGACACTGTTTGGTCTCTTTCCTACTGCAGTGTGGTCCATCTTGTATACAAGTTGTCATAACTTCCAATAGGGTAGTATTGTTCCTTAATAGCATCCCCGAAGGAACCCCAAGTGGGTGAAATTGCAAATAATGTGGATCCCTCTATTTCCTTTTTCTCACAGAAATTCTCCCACCAATATTTGACACAGGGGACGACCTTGAGGAGCGCAAATGTAATATTTTCTCTATCGGAAAAGTTGTGGATAGAAAAATACCCTTATAGAAGGTTTAAACATTTATCTACGACATCCAAATCTATTTGACCTTCAAATATAGGAATATTAAAATTGATCTGTACCTTGAAGGGGGCAACGCCTCCGCTTGAGGTGGATGTGTCTCTTGTCGGAAACCATCGAAGGATTTGTGCAAAGTTGTTCATCATCTCATTCCTCTATCATTCAAGTGATTCCTTGAGTAAAATTTTGAAAGGATCTCCTATCTCGTTGTCTTTATTTTCTCTTGCCATGAACAGGTTCTTGGGCGTGTGAGAGTAGTTGTCCTCAAGAGAAACAAGCTCTAGACCTAACTCTCTATAACCTGACCACGTCGGGGACATGCATTAAAAAAATGACAAGGAGCAGACCCCTCTGATATCACTCATCCATATTTATTAGAGGAACAAAATGAAACCACATATTCATAATCTTAACACAGGGGCACAATGAACAATAACAAAGATACAATAAAACTTGACTTCTATTAAATAAGAAATATGTTGAAAACTATAAAATGTAGACTGAAAATGATCCAGATTTATGAGAAGAACAAAATGAAGCCACATATTTATAATATTAACACAGATACACAGTGAACAATAATAGATATACAGTAAAACTTGGCTTCTATTCAATAAGAAATATGCTGAAAATTGTAAAATGCAGACTGAAAACAAGCTTGCTAGAATGGTGACAACTTATCTTTGAGAAGAGATGTGATGGCTATGCTCATTCACAAGAAGATGAATAAAATGAGGCTATGAAGTCCTTTTTACAATAAAAATTAATTCCAAAACCCTATATATCCAAAATCCTAACCCTGGGAGATGAAGCGCCAAAAGTCATGCGGGCCCCATTGGGGTACGTTAGTACATCAACTTCCCGGGGTCATAACTTTTGCATACGATCTCCGTTTAGGGTGCATGATAGCTCGTTGGAAAGGTATTGACGAGGATATTAATTTAGGGGGATCAATAAGATATCCCAACTATAATTTATGTGTTTGATCGCAAAAAATCATTGTTTAGGCCCTCAAAATGGCCCCAGAAGTTCAAGAACTGAAAAAATGCTAAAAATAGTAAGTTGCCAATTTATTTTTTTTGAGCCAGTTAGACAAGGTGGGAAGCCACCGAGATCCTACTGTATCAATCCTCCCCCCTTAGGAATAAGTGGTATCCATTTCATTGAGTTCCCCCATCAGATGAGGAAATGTTTGCTGAATTTTGCCTCGGGTGTGCCACTTGCCTTGGTGCAAGAGTTGCCCTACTTTGACAACCCGATAAAGATAGATCCTCTACTGGCGAGTTAACTTGAACTATGTGTCCATGATATGATCAATGAATTCTTGTTCCATGCAATCAGGTTTTATATTTTTTGGTGTCAACTGTTCTTCTATCTCTGAGGTGTCCAATAATGGTGGAAAATAAGGCCGAAGGAGGTACACATTGAATACTGGGTTCAAGTCAAAGAATGGGGGAAGGTTGAGCTCAAAATAATTGTCAACACAACCTTGGTGATGGTGTAGGGTCCACAACGGAGTGGAAAAATATTCCGATGAGGCCCTGTAATGTGTTCTTTCTGCAAGTGCAACCAAAATTTGTCTCCCACCTGAAACTAGTGTGGAAACCGATGTTGATCATGGTGTTGCTTGTACTTGGCATTAGAATTCTGTAAAATGTCTCAAACCTATTGGTAGATGTGTGAGATCCGATCAATGAACCATGTGTATTTTTCAGCTCCAGTTGGAGCATGCGACGAGTCTTCCTGGGTGGCCGCAAGTGGTAGTTTAACATCCATGGGACCCAATGGTTGAAATCCCAACCCCACCTAAAAGGGGTTGTGGCTGGTTGATATATGTATGGATCTGTTGTAGCTGTGTTGAACATAGGGAATACTCTGATCCTAGGTGCAAGTGTTCTTGGAATTGTACATGTGCAATATGTGCATGATCATCCGGTTGAGGAGCTTGGTTTGGCCATACGTCTGGGGGTGGAAGGCATTGGAATTGGTGAGATTGGTGTCTAGCAGTGACCAGAGGCTCGAAAAATATGTGCTGAGGAACTGACTATATCGATTTGAGATAATTCTTTGTGGGATCTCAAAGTTTACCCACACTCATTCAAAGAATATCTTTGCATTGGTATCCATTGTGATTCTCTTCTTGGAGGCAACCATAATCACCATCTTGGAAAAATGATCATCAACCACAAAAACATAGTCATTTCCCCGCTTGGTAGATGGAAGGCCTGACATGTAGTCCATTGATATGGATTCCAAGGGAATGTCAGGAGTAGCCAGAGGAGTGTACATGCCTTGTTTCTTAATGGCCAGTTTGAAAATAACGTGGGTAGTGCAGGACCATATATACTTGATGACATCCTGTCGAAGTTTTGGCCAGTAGAAATGTTGCTGCAACAATGCCACTATGTTTTCCATGCCAAAGTGTCCTCCCACCCGACTAGAGTGGGATTTCCAAATAAGCTTTGCTCTCTCACTTAATGGAACACATAGATGGCCCAGATGGAACAATAGCCCATCCTAAAGATGAAAATTGGTAGCTTTGTTTCCCCCTAACATCTGGTAGGTGTTGGCGAAGTCAGGATCTGTCTCATAGAGGTGGGGCCACCTGGAGGTCTCGTGGCCTCAAGAATAAAGAAATGTGGTGAGTTTCGTGACTGGAGGTTGGATGAGGCAATCATAATTGGTTGGTACTTCCTATTTTATACTTTATGTTGAGGTGGAACTGTTGCAAATATGTGGACCACTTCTGATGGTGGTCATTCTACAATTTACCTTGTGTCTGCATGAACTGCAATGACTTATGACCAGTTTGGATGACTCTCTCCTTCCCGAGAATGTAATGCCTCCACTGGCGACATGCTTGCAGAATGGAGTACATTTCTTTGTCATAAGTAGGGTACTTATGGACAACATATGATAGTGTCTCACTATGATATGCCATGAGGTGGTCTTGTTGAGTGATGAATGCGCCCACAACATAGTATGAATCATTTGTCTCGATCTCAGAGGGTTTTTGGAGGTCAGGTAATGAAATCCCCGGGGCCAACAAGAAGCGCTGCTTCAGATCATCGAATGCTTTATGTTGGGATAGGCCCCACACAATTTTTTTCTTACCACCACCTCTCGTTATTTGGTTGAGGGCCCATGCAATATGGGAGAATCCCAACATGGAACTTCGATATAAATTGGCAAGACCTAAGAAGCTCTGAAGC
This sequence comes from Picea sitchensis, assembly GCA_010110895.2. NCBI lineage: Eukaryota > Viridiplantae > Streptophyta > Pinopsida > Pinales > Pinaceae > Picea > Picea sitchensis. Next base: position 167,173 of record SNQJ01S0026092.1, on the reverse strand, counting down.
TCAGTGAGCATGGTTGGGGTTGGCCAGTCATGGATGACTTGGATCTTGGATGGATCAACATGCACATCAACAATGTAGTGGAGGTATTGGACCCTGTCCATGCCGAAGGAGCATTTTTCCAAGTTGGCATATATCTTGTGTTGCCACAGAGTGTGCAAAACCAATTGAATATGCTTCATGTGTTCTGTGCAAGTCTTTTTGTAGATGAGAATGTCATCCAGATACACCAACACAAAATAATTAGTGAAAGGCCACAAGATATCATCCATCATTCTCATGAAATTTGCTAGGGAATTTTTCAAACCAAAGAGCATGACCATCCATTCAAAAATACCTTATTTTTACTTGAAGGCAGTTTTCCATACATTTGTCTGTTCTATTTAGACCTAATGTTAGTTGGAATTCAGATCAATATTACTGAAGTATTTCCCCCCCTTGAGCTGATCAAGGTGATTGTCAATTTGGGGAATCGAGTATTTTTTCTTGACTGTGATTTTATTTAGGGCTTGGTAATCAATGAAGAGTCTCCAAGTCCCATCTTTTTTCTTCACCAACATGATTGGGCTTCCACAGGGTGATGAGATGGGTCGGATGTGCCCCCTGTGGAGTATTTCTTGGATACAATGCTTGATATCTTATTTTTATAGCAGAGAGAGACAATATATTGGCCCATTGGGTAGTGACACATCGGGGGTCAGATGGATGGGATGCTTGACCTTATTGTAGAAATTTTAATACAAATTATGTATTGCTTGGATTCTCCTGATATAACAATTATATGCCACTGTTAAATACATAATCACTTCTACAAATATTCTTGCGGAATTTAAAACACGATCGCCAATTTCAATATCAAGAAGAAAGATCAATCACACATAACACAGATGTTTTACAGGGAAAGCATATAGATAAAAACCCCACTATCATATATTATGTTTATATCATGGATCAAGAAACAATATCATACAAAACTCTAATCCAAGAGCTCTCAGTACAATAAAAATCGTCTCACACTGTCATACAAAAATCAACAAATACATGTGCCATTTCTCTACCTGCAGACAACCTGCCTCCTCTGTGCAATCCCTGCAATGAAAACCCTGCAAATGAATTCAAAATTCTCTTTCCTAGGCTGCACATTTATCATGGGAACATCCACTGTGTGTGTGATTGCATCAGTGCACTTCACTCAAATCACAACTGATATCCAAACTATCCCTTTCATCTGTTATCTCAACTGGGTCTCCACTAGATCTGACATGCATGTAGTTAACAATGGTAAATATTTAGTTGCATGTGAGTTCGCTGATTGTGAATTAATTAATAATTAATTCAGTAAACTCTCACTAGTGTAAGTTCAGTTACAACTAGTACAACTGAGCTTAACTCACTTAACTGAGTTAAACTACTTCACAACTCACATAACTACAAATATAACTCTGTTACAACTTCAAGTCACTTAGTTACAACTAATTCGACTTCCATGTCCCATCAGTCAACCTTTGAACTCGAATTTCCTATAGCTAACTGATTTACCATTTCAATTAACTATTTTCAAGTAATTATGAGATAATAGATTAATATTTATTGTCTAATTTATTTAAGGGAAAAATAAATTAGACATACATTTCTTGTTGACTTTTCAACACTCCCTCTCAAGAAGAAAGGGATTATCCTTCACCCCAATCCTGTCTCTATGGTATTCAAATTTTCTCCTGGTGAGCGCCTTCGTCAGAATGTCTGCATCTTGATCTTCCATAGGAATGTACTGAAGCAACATGATCTTCCGCTGCACACAATCTCTGAGATGATGATACTAGATATCTATATGCTTAGATCTATCATGAAACATAAGATTAATCGAGAGTTTAATGCAAATATGATTATCACAATTACTCACTATTGGATCTAAATGAGAACGAAACAAACCAACCAAGATCTTCCTCATCCAGATAGCCTCACATGCAACTTGAATTTCCTCCATGTATTCCTCTTTCGCTGAACTGAGTGCCACAGATATTTGTTTCCTTCCGTACCAAGAAACAATTGTATATCCGATACTAMAGATCTCCCCTGATGTTCTCTTTCTTTCTATTGGGTTGCCCACCCAATATGAATCTGTGAAGACATGCAACTTTACCTCATCTGCCTATCTTTACCATAATCCATACTCAGATGTGCCCCTTAGGTATCTGAGGACATGCTTACCCGCCTTCCAAAAGAGCTTGGTAGGCGTAACCATCGCTTGACTCAGTTGGTTAACCGCATAGAAAATGTCTGGTCTTGTGTTCACTAGATACATTAGCGAACCCACTAATTGTTGATAGATAGTAGAATCCACTACCTCTCCAGAAGTAGCATCATCTTTCCTCCAGCTTACTGGAAGAGGAGTATCCATGGGTTTGCATCCCTCCATGTGAAACTTACCCAGTATCTCCATTGCATACTTGCCTTGAGACACAAAAAGTTCACCATCTCACTGCCATATTCCCAATCCAAAGAAATAATGAAGAAGACCCAAATCCTTCATCTCAAATTCCTTTGCAAGGTCCTCCTTGCATGAGTGTATCAGCTGCTCATCACCAGTCAATATTAAATCATCAACATAAATAACAATGATTAAAATATTACCCTCCACCACAATTTGGTATAGGTTTGCATCTGCTTCACTTTTGGTGAAGCTCAGTCCAGTGAAATAACTGTCTATCTGAGTGTACCAAGCATGAGGTGCTTGCTTCAGCCCATACGACGCTCTCTTGAGTCTGCACACATGCGACTCCCTGTCAAAGGTCTCAAAACCTTCTGGATGCTCAATGTACACTTCTTCCTCAATGATCCCATTGAGAAACAAAATTTTTACATCCATCTGATGAATGCACCAGCCCATCTTCGCTGAGAGTGAAAGGATGGATCTTATGGAGGAGTACCTTGCGACATGTGCAAAGGTATCATCATAATCTATCCCCTTGATCTGTGAGAAGACCCGGGCCACAAAGTTGGCCTTGTATTTCTCCACACTCCCATAAACAACTTGCTTTACCTTGTAGATCCATCTCAAACCTACCGTTGATTTGTCGACCAATGTTGGGACAATTTCCCATGCACTATTTTTGACAATGGAGTCATATTCCTCCACCATAGCATCAACCCAAGTGGGATCCTACAATGCTTCCTGAAAGGAAGATGGTTCAATCACAATACATTTTCTCATGAGATCCATGTATCCAGTAAATCGATCAGAAGACTGTCTCTATCTGCACTGTGAAGTAGGGGCTCCTACATTCTGTGCAACATCTAGTCTCAATCTATCAGTTTCTATGGTGCGCTTTCTGCCATTTCTGATGGATGGCTCTGCATGAGTGGCTTCATCCACTCCATGAACCTCCTCATGTGGTTGATCCACATCTTGAGACTCATATTTGGGAACCAACAGTTCCTCCTCTGCATGCAAGTCTAGCTCCCTCTCAAGCGACAACCGCATGGCTTATCCCTCATTGAATTTTATATCCTGTCACATAACAGTCATCTTACTGCTAGGAAAATACACACGATAATTATGGGGTGTTTCTGTGTACCCCACAAATATCCCAACTTCAGCAGTCAGTCCAGCTTCTTCCTGGCATCCTTGGTCACATGCACATAAATAGATGAGCCAAAAATCTTAAAATGAGAAACATTAGGTTTCTTACCAGTGAAAGATTCTTCAGGTGTACTCATGCCAAGTACTCTATGAGGACAATGGTTTTGCACATAAACCGTAGTGTTGCATGCTTCCTCCCACAAATTCATTGGTAGGCCTTGATCATGCAACATGGCCCACGATCATTCTTTTCTTCCTCTCCGTGACCCCATTTTTTTGTGGGTTATGAGGCACTATGAGTTCTCTTCAAATTCCTTCTTTGCTGCATAAGTATATGATTTCGTTAGAGATTTATTCTCCACCATTATCGCTCCTAAGAGCTTTCACTTTCTTCCTCGACTCTTTCTCCACCAATGCTTTAAACTCACAGAACTTTGAGAATGTTTGATCCTTCTTCTGCATGAAGAAGATCCAACATTTATGAGAAAAGTCATAAAAAAAAATAACATAATACTTATGTTTTGCTATTGAAGCAACCGAGAATGGTCCACACATGTCTGTGCAAACTCTCTCCAGGATCACCGAAGCATGGTTCTCCTTTTCATGAAAGGTGGACTTTACATACTTCCCCATGGTGCAACCCTTGCACTGATCTAACTGAGCAAGTGTTCCCATTGAAAGTCCAGTAGATATTTGCTGCATGATTTTCAAGGCTCCATGATGAAGATGGCCCAATTGCCTGTGCCATAATTCACCGTCATCCCGACTCACCACTTTTTCTGCCTTGCCCATCATGGCAGGGTAGCCATCTACCTCCAGCATGTAGAGATTCTTAACTTGAATCCATATCCTCTTGACTTGGCCCATTGTTTTATGTCACAGAAAAGCTTTTCCACCGTCGAAAAACAACGTCATATATCTGTCCTCCAACATTGCGACTGAGACCAGGTTTTTCTTCAGACGTGGAACATGCATAAAATTTTTCAATTGAAATCGTTTACCTGAATCCCTATGAAAGGTAATGGTACCAATACAAGTCACACTGTATCGTCCATCGTCGCCCATATCTATATGCATTTTGAGATCTCTCTCCTCCAATTCACTGAAAAACTCCTTATCTCCCGTCATGTGGAAGGAAGCGCCACTATCCAAATACCACACCGATCCCAATGCACTTGAATCCATGCATGAAATCAAAGAGAAGTCAAGTTCAAATTGCGAGGAAAGGGCCTCACCAACTATAGCTCCAACAACCTTCTTCTTGTTCTTCTTCTGCGGACTGTTAGTAGCGAGATGCCCATGTTTGTGACAGAGAAAACACTTCACTTTGGACAAATCCAACTTCTTGCCTTTAGACTAGGATTTTGAATGGAATTTATTCCCCTTCCCTTTCCTTTCCTTGGAATCCAAAGAAAAATTCTCTTCATCATCATTCTTTGATGAAGATCCATCTCTGGTGTTCCGCCTGAACTCCTCCTGCACTAGATCCGACCATAGTCGTTCCCAATCTGGCAATGTTTCCCTTCCATTGACAAAGTCTTGATAATTGTGACAACTCTTGGGAAGTCCTAGGATATATAAGCTCACCAAATCATCATCAATGACTATTATTCCCACACTCCCCAGCTCATCCCGACATTGGACAAACTTCGTGAGATATTTTGGAATGGTGTCGCCCTTTTCCATATTGATCTTCCTGAGTTTATCTTTGAGTGCCAATTTCCAATGGTTGTTGATGTTTCAGAATAGATCCATCAAAACCTTACACATTGCATGTGGTGTGGCTTTCACATGGAGGCTTGAGACAATGTTATCTCGTACTCCCTCCAACAAAATCCTCCTCACCTTTTCCACTTTCTTTTTCCATGCATCAAGATTTGTAGCATCTGTAGCATCTAGCTTAGGAACTTCTTTGTCAATGAATTCCTTCAAGCCATTGTCTTCGAGTACTGCCTCTATCCTGTCCTTCAAAGAAATGTAGTTCGATCTGCCCTCGAGTGCATACTCTAGCCTCAAGCCATTGAAATCCATTTCAATCTTGAATCAGTTGTAGCACCAAGAAAGTATTTCTGCAAATTCAAATTCTATCCAATCACAAACTCAGCTTCTGCAATCTTCTACGCTCTGATAGCATGTAGAAATTTCAATACAAATTATGTATTTCCTAGATTCTACTGATCTAACAATTATATTCCACTGTTAAATACATAATAACTTCTAAAAATATTCTTGCGGAATTTAAAACACGATCGCTAATTGCAATATCAAGAAGAAAGATCAATCACACATAACACAAATGTTTTACCGGAAAAAAACATAAAGCTAAAAACCCCACTATCATATATTATTTTTATATCATGGATCATGAAACAATCTCATACAAAAATCTAATCCAAGAGCTCTCAATACAATAACAATCGTCTCACACTGTCATACAAAAATCAACAAATACATGTGCCAATTCTTTGCCTCCAGACAACCTGCCTCCTCTGCACAATCCCTGTAATGAAAACCTTGCAAATGAATTCGAAATTATCTTGCCTAGGATGCACATTTCTCATGGGCACATCCACTGTGTGTGTGATTTCATGAGTGCACTTCACTCAAATCACATATGATAGCCAAACTATCTGTTTCACCTGTTATCTCAACTAGGTCTCCACTGGATCTGACATGCATGTAGTTAACAGTGGTAAATCTTCAGTTGCATGTGAGTTCACTGATTGTGAATTAATTAATAATTAATTCACTGAACTCTCACTAGTGTAAGTTCAGTTATAACTAGTACAACTGAGCTTAACTCACTTAACTGAGTTAAACTACTTCAAAACTCACATAACTACACTTATAACTCCGTTACAACTTCAAGTCACTTAGTTACAACTAATTCGACTTCCATGTCCCACCAGTCAACCTTTGAACACAAATTTCCTATAGCTATCTGATTTGCCATTTCAGTTAACTATTTTCAAGTAATTATGAGATAATAGATTAATATTTATTGTCCAATTTATTTAAGGGAAAAATAATTTAGACACACATTTCTTGTTGACTTTTCAACACTAACAGTGCAGAGATACCCCAATAGGTGATGAGAAGATGTCTTTGTGTTGTTCCACGATATTATCCATTTTCTTCTACTGCATGGAGAGGTTGGCCATAGAGGCCATGAATGTGGTTTCAACCTTTCACTCACTCTAAGAGTGAATCATGAAGAAGAAAAACTTCCCAGTCTGAGAAATGGCCTTCCTGCATTGCTTGGAAGAGATCAAGGAAATAACACTAGGTGGGATTGCCTCAGATATCCTGTACAATTTCCTCTTCAAAGTAATAATAACACTGCGAGGCCTAGACTCATAT
>SNQJ01S0026092.1:137793-160183 GCA_010110895.2 Picea sitchensis | reverse complement strand
CCATAGAGGCCATGAATGTGGTTTCAACCTTTCACTCACTCTAAGAGTGAATCATGAAGAAGAAAAACTTCCCAGTCTGAGAAATGGCCTTCCTGCATTGCTTGGAAGAGATCAAGGAAATAACACTAGGTGGGATTGCCTCATATATCCTGTACAATTTCCTCTTCAAAGTAATAATAACACTGCGAGGCCTAGACTCATATACAACATGATGTTTCCATAAATGAGTTTGTCCTAAAAGAACATCACAAACTTCAAGGGGAGCAACATCACAATATAATACCTCATCTTTGAATATTGGATTGATGCATACGACAAGTGACACAGTTGGCTGACGTGAAGATCACTTCCTTGACGAAGCCATCCGATGGTGTAGGGATGTGGGTGCGGTGTTGTTGGCAGGGCTAGACGCTTGACAATCTCTGCTAGGATGAGGTTCTTCTGGATACCGCTATTAACAATGAAGTGAAATGGAGTGCCTTTTGATCACATCTATGAATGAAAGAGGGGCTCACCTTCCTCTGGCTCTTGAGGTTCATAGAAATGGATCTTGGTGGTAGCAACGATGGTACTGGGTTCCGCATCAATGATCCATATCCCTTTTCTGGTTCTGACTTAGAGTTGGAACCCACATCTGATTCAGAGGCTTTTACCTCATCCACCAATGAATTCTTTGAGTGACAATAAATAGTGTTATGCCAGGGGCTCTTACGGAAGTCGCACCACTTCCTGATATCTTTCTTCATCTTCCCATTGTCCTTCTTTGCTTGCGACTTGGACTAGTTGTCCTGAGGTTACCCATATTTTCTCTGTCCTTTGTTTTGCGGGTTGGGCTTCCGTTTCCCTACTTATGTTGTGAGGGGTTCCCAGACCCAAACTGCCAAGTGTTCTGTTTTAGCTTCTGCTCTATTTTGACGACATATCGATATGCCACGCCCACGGATCAGATGTCCAAAAAATCCATTTCTGTCTCGATGTATCTATGCATACCACCGCTGTACTTGACTACCAAATGTCGCTCATAATATTTGATACTCAACTTAGTGTGAAAGGTATGGAAGACATTAGTGAACTTTGGCATTGTTTGGTCTCTTTCTTTCCGTAGTGTGGTCCATCTTGTATACAAGTTGTCATAACTTCCAAAAGGGTAGTATTTTTCCTTAATAACATCCCCAGAGGAACCCCAAGTGGGTGAAACTAAAAATAATGTTGATCCCTCTATTTCATTTTACTCATAGAAAGTATCCCAACAATATTTGACACGGGGTACGACCTTAAGGAGTGCAAATGTAATCTTTTCTCTATAGGAAAAGTTGTGGACAAAAAAACACCCTTATAGAAGGTTTAACCATTTATCTATGACATCGACATCTATTTGAACTTAAAATATAGGAATATAAAAATTGATCTATACCTTGAAGGGGGTGCCTCCTACGCTTGAGGTGGATGCGTCACTTTTGGGTAGTCGTTGAAGGATTTGTGAAAATATGTCCATCATCTCATTCCTCTATCGCTCAAGGGATTCCTCGAGCAACATTTTGAAAGGATATCGTGTCTCGCTATATTTATTTTAGCCCGCCATGGACGGTTTCTTGGGCGTGCGAGATAATTTTTCCTCAAGAGAAACAATCTTGAGACCCAACTCTCTATAACCTGACTGCGTCAGGGACATGCATTAAAAAAATGACAAGGAGAAGACCACTATGATACCACTGATACGGATTTATGAGTGGAACAAAATGAAAACATAGATTTATAATATTAACATAGAGACAAAATGAACAATAACAGAGATATAGTAAAACTTGGATTCTATTAAATAAGAAATATGTTGAAAACTGTAAAATGCAGACTAAAAACAAGCTTGCTATAATGGTGGCAGCTTATCTCTGAGAAGAGAGGTGACGGCTATGATTATGCACAAGAAGATGAGTAAAATGAGGCTCTAAAGGCCTTTTTACAATAAACATGAATTCCAAAACCCTAGACATCCAAAAACCTAACCTAGGAGTTGAAGCGCCAAAAGTCATCTGGGCCCCTTTGGGGTAAGTTAGTACATCAACTTCCCGGGGTTGTAACTTTTGCATGCGATCTCTATTTTGGGTGCATGATAGCTCGTTGGAAAGGTATTGAAGAGGAGATTAATTTATGGGTATCTATAAAATCATTTGGCTACCATTGAGTTTATTGATCACATAAAACATCGTTTAGGCCCTTAAAATGGCCCCAAAAGTTTAGGAACCAAAAAATGCTAAAAATTGTAAGTTGCCAAAAAACCATTTTGATCCAGTTGGACAAGGTGGGTGGACACCAAGATCCTCCTCGATCACTATAAGGGATTTTCCACATATAACCGTCAATGGTTAAATTTGACTTTGTTTCATGTCCCCATTTTTGGATTTCCCTGCTTGGTAGTGGATATGAATTCTGTGGCTCGTCGGTGAAGAAAAAGGGAGTCAAAAGGGTTATTTAATGTCACTTAGTCAGGAGTTGTTATGGATTTAAAGTGACATTAAGGAAATAAAGTTAATTTGGATTAGTAATTTACTTAACCATCATTAAAAGTGACTTTTAATCTTAAAGTGAAAGTAAAAGGGGTTAAGGGTCATAATTGATTTAGTCAAAATAAGTCATATTTGATTTGTTCAAAAAGGGAAAGACCTAGAAAGTTTGGAGGAAGAATAAATAGAGGGGTAACTCTTCACCTTGGAATTATGATTTGATCTCTCATTTTGGAGTGCTCTCAGAGCCATTGTTTCATTAGGGTTTAGCAAAACCCTTACACCATTACAATTTGGTTTCAGTGGTGTAATATCCACCATAGCTAGACAAGGAGGAGGATTCGTATAGGGTCTTTATTGGAGCTTTAATTTGGGTTGTTTCAATTTGAAGGTAGACTGATTCACATAGAATATTTGCAGAACTTTTCGAGGAGTCCGTATTCATATTTATGCTTGTGCCAAGAGAGTTTTAGGGAATCTGTGATGGGAGAAAACCTTATGGGTTGACTATATAGGGTGTCCCATGAGGCCCTGATTGTTGTCCGATCTTGTCCCATGAGGACCTCTGCAAACTAAGATTGCAGAGCTTCAGAGGTAAGGGTGGTCATATTACTGTAGACGGTGTTCAAGGAGAATATCAACATCCCACCAACAAGGGTTTGATACTAGAAGGAAGAGGACACGTTATCTTTTGAGGAGAATATGACATTATCTTAGGTTTTGGCTTGATTTTGTAGTTTTATTGTTGAAGCTGTTGTAGCAACCATTAGAGACCTATTATTACTGTGTATCATATTCCATTCATAATAAAATTCCAATGTTATCCCTTCTATTCTGTTTATTTTCAATATGCTTGGCTAAATGGTTACTATGGAACCCATACAAACTATTTGTAGAAAGTTATCAATCAACTTATAATAAAAAAATATATGAATGAAAAGTATTTGAAATAATTCCCTAAAGATAAAAACACCATTTGACAACAAACACTAATATCCTAACCTATTAAACATTGGGGATATTACACTTTGTCAAATATATGTTGTCTAGTCGGCTCAACAAGGTTGCTTGACCTTACCATCCATGCGTCCAAATGGTAGTCGATTTCTCAAATGGTCGATCCACCAACCAAATGTCTTTGACTATTGGTCGACTGTCCAACCAACATGCTTTTTGACTACTCGACTGACTGATATAAAGATCTGATCGATCTCCTGACCGATTCATTTCAGGAGAAGTGTGATGAACCATCAACATTTGATGTTCCAACACCCCCCCATCAACACATAGATCCAAAGATTCAGGAGGTGGAATTATGTTAGTAGAACACCCCCCCATAATTTCATATTCTTGAAGCCTAAGCATCGTATGGGGCTTCATAAATCTATCTTCAAATAAAGGCTTCGTGAAGATATTAGCTACCTAATCATCTATTCCACAATAGAGAGGAGAGACAATGTTCTCATGAATCAATTGTCTCAAATAGTGAGCATGGAGCTCAACATCCTCCATCTTACTATGGGAAACAGGGTTGTTAACAACTTGAATGGAACTTTTATTGTCACAATAGATTGTAGTCGAGGTATGAACATGAAATCCAAGTTCACCTAGAATTTGGAAAATCCAAACTGCCTCTATACTTGCATGAGTGATGCCACAATATTCTTCTTCTGTAGTCGACAAGGAGACTACCTTCTGTTTGGTCTTGTAGACCCATCGACACTTCACAATATTCTTTCCTTCTGGTTGGGGAACTAATTCCAAAGTGTGATTCTTTGACCAAGATTCCATTTCGGCGTACTCCCATTCAGGTTGAAATTGGGAATATGAGTAGGTAACATGAACAAAAGTTTCAAGTACATGAGTCATCAATGCAATGCTCACATGTTGCTTTTGACTAACTCTAAGAGGTTCAATGATTGCCACACTTTTCCATAGTCAAAAGGTTCTTGATGATGATTTCCAAGAACACATCATTTACATAATCCATTAGGGGGAATATTTTTAGGTAAACCAACAACCATATTTTGATTTTCCATTGACTATACGCTTTGAAAGTTTAGGTGTCCGAGTTGTTCATGCGAATTCCGAATTCGTTCATCAGTGCATGAAAAAATAGTAGTTGGTTTAGAGTCAGATTAAGTCGTGTCACAAAATTTATAAAAACTATCCTTTAGGTCGAGAAACCCTCTGAAAAAAATCGAATGAAATTTCATTAAATCTTGAACAAAGAACCGATCTGGCCAAAAATCCACAATTTTACATTTCTGTGTTAACTGAGAAACTGGAAATATATTGGCACTTAAGTTTGGTACATGATAGAAGTTGAAAATTCTCCCATGTTGACAATAAACATCAATCTGATCAATAATATCGAGAGAAAAATCATCAACAACATAAATATTCTTCTTCACAACTTCATCTAAGGAGGTGAACAAGGAAGCATCCTTAGCCATATGATGAGTGCAACCAGAGTCGACTACCCATTCGTTCTACATAGAGTGAGAAAACAAGTCTTGAGAAGTTATGAATTGGAAGGTGAAATTATCAGTGGGTTGAAGAATTTATGACACATCTACTTCAAATCATTTAACCTTCTCCTCTAAGTCATCTCACTTCTTATAACATACATTATCCACCTGTCCATCCTTTCCACAATATTGACACACTTTTTTTTTTTTTGACGGGGTGCATCTGTCTACCCTTTAGGTTTCTGGTCGAGGCATACGAGTCTCTGTATAGGGGTATACAACCATTCTCTTTCCTTGTGATTTGAATTTCCCTTTCCCTTGAGCAAGTGGGATTTATGTTTACCACCAAACTTGCCTTCGTAAAAAAATCTACGCTGATCAATGATCAATAATAGGCCATAGAAAGATTCAAACATGTAATCCTTACCATCTTCCTTGTGTGTCCATGAGTTGGTGCGGAAAGTAAAAAAGAACATGCCAAATGGTGTTCTCCAATTCATTAGGACCATTTCTATGAGTTGTCTGTCTTTCTTTTGATAATTCTTTCCAAATTCACCCAATTTCAACTATAGTTCCTTCACACACACCAAATAGTCCTCTATTCTATCAAAAGAATGAGGATTGAGAGCGATCAACTCTTTCTCCAATTGCATGACGTGGATTTCATCGACTCTCTCGAACAAAGTCTTCAATTTCTTCTAGACTTGATGAGGATAGTTGATTCCACTGATGTGAAAATGAATCTCCCACGAGATAAAGGTCATGATGAACCCTACAACCTCACCCTTCTTTCAATCAAAAAGAAACTTTTCCTGATCATTTATTGGATCTGGAATCACAACCTTTGTATATTTCCACAATCCTTTACTCTTCATTAGGGTTTCCATGTCTAGCACCCATACTGCATAATTTTATCCATTCAAAATTACAAGATCGATCTTCGAAGCCATCTTCAATATCTAGACATGTCAGATCTTTTTCCACAAGTTATAGTCTTCAAATCACCAAACCATAGTTAATCACACAACATATCAGACTCAACATGATTTGTGGACAACATGCGAGGTCACAACCATCAACTCTGATACCATGTTGGGGATTGAGTGTAACCTGATACGAAATAGATAAATTGAATTGTAGATAATTGAAGAGGAATATTTTTTAAATACAAAAGGTGGCTTCTGAATACACCATTACAATACCTAAGTACAACACTTAAGTACAACACATTTTGATAAGAATAACACATTGCATATTGGAAATATTGTATACAATAATGATATCGAAATGATGATAATGACCCTTTGGGTCTGGTATTTATAGCTTCAATATCTAACTAACTTCCTTAGAATCGAGAAGATCTTGTCCACATACAACAATCGATGGTTAGAGTTTACTTTGTCAAATCCATGTTGTCTAACCAACTCGACAAGGATTATCGACTTGATTTTCCATGCGTCCAACTCATAATCGATTGATTGGTTGATCGATCCACTGATATACTGTCTTCGACTATTGGTCAACTATTTGACCAACTTGCTTTCTGACTACTCAATCGACTGATGTAGAGATTCCGTTGATCGCATGACCGACTATTTCTATATGTAAGTTGACCACCCAACCATGTGATTCCACGATAAGTGTGATGAACCGTCAAAAAATTATTTTATAATGTAACATCCCATTCTCAAACCCCAAATTAGTGATCTATATTGTAAATGTGATGCATGGATGAGAGCCAATATGTAAATGATGTAAATTGAATATAATGAGTGAAATGTATCCCCAGTTGTATATGGACATGGACGGATATTTTGGGGCTAAGTATCCACAAGAGAGGGTAGGGGTCCAAGGGGGAGAGTTACCCATATCTATTAAACCAAAAACCATTTCCTATTTTTCTTTAAATTATCCTTGTTATGAACCTTCCATTGACTGTTGAGTGTTCTAGAGCCCAATCATTGAATTCATGTAAGATGGTTAGTGTGAGATTCAATTTCCATATTTATTGAGAGCACAGGGGCTGAGTACAATCAGCTTGGGGAAGAGTGAAATTCAAGAAAGCAAGAGAAAGGGAGGAAAAATTCGTATGGGTAAGGGACCAAAATTATGCATTCACGTTTTTGCATAGAGAGTTGTTTTTACATGGAGTTTTTTGGCCATCAATGGAGTTCTGAGTATTGGAGCTTGAAAGTAGTTGTTATGGGCATGTTTGGATGCTTTTTGGAGCTGAAATTTCATGGCGAAAGAGGTCATGTGCTTGGGAGCGACGAGTTGTTCAAAATTCATCCAAGAAGCATGTGTTTTGGCTGCTAGGTAAATTTGTGTTGCAACTGTAGAATTCCTGAAGTCCCAACAAGTATAATTCTTGTCCAACCTATGATGGAAGCATTGGAGGGGAGTGGAAAGGCCTGAGGGACTGTGAGAAGTGAAGGGGGATTCCATACCTTGGGTTGTGCAAGTTGACTGGAAGTGTGCTGGTGGAATGAAAATAACTGAGAGTTTAACTGCTGAAAGGGGGACATTATCCAACCATAGGGACCTTCGTCTCTTGTGGATTCATATCCCCAAATCAGGGGTGTATTGATGTTGAGAATTGGAACAAAAATGCTACATTTGGGAGGAACATTCGTCCTCTGTAGCGGGTTGCACATTTTATAAGATAAATGTTCTATTTGCTTTGTTTATTTATGTATAATGCTAATATAATTGTTGTGCAATTTACTCTGAAATTATATTTGGTTATTATTGTTGGAAGGGGAAAAATGATGCATTTAAATCCATGTCTATATGGTTGAATGCTACTATATGTTATTTATCTAATGTTATGCACAATTGGGAAATTATATTTACATGTTTAAGTAGCATAGACAATTTCAAGTGTATTGATGTCATGTTGTTGGTTATTTCTACATTTATATTCAATATCATAAACTTTTTGTGAGTCATTTTGGCAGTAACGTGACCCAGTTTGGGGGTGGGTATGTTACATACACCACTCTAGATCCAAAATTCCATGGACCTAGGTGATGGTCATATGCCAATAAATTTCCAATCAACCCCAAATCTGCCAAAGCAAGTGCCACATGATGAGAGGAAGGGGATGATATAGAAACTTTAGAGATATTGTCCAATTTCTTGATGAACCTAGACACATGAGTATGAGATTTAAAATATTTCCCCATTGTTTCAACTAAATCCCATAAATCATCCACCTTTGGTTGTGTAGGGGGGTGTGTAGATCCCCCTCTAGAATATGAATCCATAGACGAAATTGATCGCCCTCCATGATGAAAATATAAAGCTTCGACTCATCTTTTCCCTTACCACTCTTGATAAGTGAATCCTTTTAGACCATGCTTGAAATTAGTAAAATAATTCATTG
Organism: Picea sitchensis; assembly: GCA_010110895.2. Classification (NCBI taxonomy): domain Eukaryota; kingdom Viridiplantae; phylum Streptophyta; class Pinopsida; order Pinales; family Pinaceae; genus Picea; species Picea sitchensis. The sequence goes on along the minus strand of SNQJ01S0026092.1, from coordinate 151,826 downwards.
GGGAGTTAACACAAATTTTATGCCATTTGAAAAGTTATGGAAGAATCATACTACAATTTGTATTGATGGAGTGCGAGCACAATCTTAAAACATGCTTAGGAATTAACAATATGGGAGTTGCCTCATAAGATATAGTAGTTGCATTGGCTTCTCCATTACTCTTAGGGTATGGAGCGATAGTCGTTGTTGAAGGAGTAGTTACTAAGTCTTGATAAGTATTATTTTGATCTACCTAATGGTTTTTCAGCTTTGGGTATTTCCACCAAGAGGATTTCAAGTTTTTCCAATTGGGGATGGAGACAAATTTTCCTTTAGAAAAGAATTTAGCACATGAACATGGTGAATGCAAATCTTGGAATCAAAGGCCATGTTTTTATAGCCTAGGGGTTAGGTTGAGATTTAGTAGCCACATTTCAACACAATGTGGTTAGGAATACCTTTGCTTAAATATGAATAAATACATATCTTAGGATAGATAGTAAAACCATAAGTATTGGTTTCCCAATCCATGGAGATGAAAGTACATAGAAATTAAAGTCATAGAACCCAATATTCCTAAAGGAGATAAGGCAATATAATCGATAGAGGGACCATTTCCAAATCTTATGTATAGGTGTTGAAGTTAGGTTACTAGGATTTCATACAAACACCATTTATAAACTAGGTCCCTTTGCAAGAAACATGTGTTTTATTTGATAGGGAATCTAATTCTAGAGTAAAAAAGAGTTGTCTATGTGGATGAATATTAATCATTTCTCCAGAAATATCCCCAATTCACTTGTATCCATTCATTGCATTACTTAAGGTAGGGCCATAGGTGGTTAAACTTGCATCTCATGCAATTTGTTTTAGTTTAAAGATACACCCATGTTTTCATTCACATATGCCAACAAAATATAGAACATGGTCATTATTTGGCTTTCGAATACAAAAATGTATCCTTTGCATTGGTTTTTTCGTTTCATGAGAAGGAGAATGAAGGGGGCCTTTGACTTAAAGGATCGTTATAGGCCTTGGGTGTTATGCATTATTTTTCTCATCCTAGTGATCCATTGACAACATGTGTTTATTTTCCCAAAAAAAGCCTTTCTTCATGAGGAAAGTGAATAACTTTATCTTCTCAAAAACCCTATTAAGGAAGGGCGTCGCAGGTTGCACCATATGCAGGGTGCGACAATTCTTGATTGTCACCCTCTGCTCTAAAGATGGGATGCGATGTCTCCACATGATGCTCTACAGCTAGGGTGCGGCAATATCAAAAGACTAAGAAAAGGTCGAATTTCATGAAAGTTATAGAAGGGGATCTTCTAGAAGATGAGGTGGCATCTGTATGGTTGGGATATTACTCACTTCTCTGATTTGGTGGGATCATACTAATATATTTAACCATCTCTCTTTCCCTTATATAAAGAGATATTTCTCATGGAAAAGGATAAGGTTAATGAAGGTTGAATATGATAATATTGTATGGAGAGTTCTGCATTGGATCATTCTTGAGAACCTCATATCAGTTCATCAAGTCATTGTGGATATTATTCATTCAATATTGGAGAAAGTGTGTGTGTTGGAGCAAAGAGTCATTGGAAGGGGACCTTGCAACATCAAGGCTTTGGTTGTAATCTCCACTTTCACTTTAATATAATACAGTGATATGTTTCTTTCCCATAAAACTTGTCTCGTTTTATTGTATGATTCCTTGATCACATACATAGGTTCTCGTTGAGTACATTATTGCTTTCACTTTGGTTGGCGTGTGTTCCCTTCCATATTCAATATCACAGGAGCACCAGAGTGGAGCTAGGACGACAACGGCAAGAGGAAGCGATATTTAAATAGTATTTTTCCTATCTCTTGTTAAATAGTAAACTCAATGATTAGATCTTAGGGAAAGTGTCATATTTTGTTATGTTTTGTTCTAGATCTAGGTGGATCTAGGGAGATATGCTTATGTCCGCATTTACCGATAATTCCTGTAACAAAATTGGAGACCATACTGGGGATACGACCTCCTTTTGATTTTTTGCTTCCCATTTTCCTTTGACCTACCTTCCTCTGATAAATTTCATTCTCTGAGTCTATGGGTAATCCATCTGGACTCCCTGGGTTTGGAAGTTCATTTAGATTTTTTGTTTTTCTTCCAATTTCTCTTCATTTACAGAGATCGTCGCACCGTGTCTCATTGACAGTCTGCGATGACCCTTAAACTTCACACTCTTCTTGACTAATCTAGTGCGGCGACATCGCACTGTGCCCTGCTAGCAGTCTGCGACGATCTTTACTCACCGCACTGTGTCCCATACTTAGCCTGTGATGACTCCTGTAGAAGTTTTTGGAGTGAGTCAATTTTCCTTTTACCACCCAGAATTTCCTTAGTTGTCTAGGATGAACTTCTTATGCCCATGTTTGATTGATTCTTGAGTTTAAAGCTTGCTTGTGATTGGTTTTCAGTGATTGAAAGTCTTTCTTTTCATTTTAAAAGTTTTTGCTTGTGCTCATTGTCACAAGGATATAATCTCATATCTTGATCTGGGTGCTTGTTTGACAAAGGGTATTTAGTTTGTTTTAAGTTTTGGATTCATTTTGTTTGTCATATTGGTTGTTGATTAAGAAACACTTTTTTCTTGCTTATGTCAAAAGGTTTTCTTGTCCTTTTCTTTTTGTCTATGTTACGAATTTGATTTTGGAATTGTGTTGAGAATGTCTCAATTTTCTTGGATTACATTTTCCTTTCGTCATTACATATCTGATTTTGTTTTGGAAAGGAGGAACTGAATTCGTTTATTCTTTTTAGTAATCTCTCATAAGAAAAAATTTACATTCAAAATATTTGGAAAGAGAAGAAATTGGAAAATTTAATGTAGTTCATGATTATTTGGAATTGTGTTCATTCGAGATTAAGAAATTGTAAATTGTAGCTTGTTGTACTTCAAAAGAAATACCTTCTCCCCACTGTAACTAGAGTTCATTGAATTGAAAAATTGCACATTCATATCATTTTTCATTTTATTGGGTCAAGGTCACAACTTCATTAGTTTCACTTCTGTCTCCCTTTTTGAGTAAGCAACAACCTCTAAAATGTGGCGTAAATTTAAAATTTATTAGTAACTTTTGTTTTCTAGGGACCTTTTTCACTAACATTAGCTAGGATAGCACTTTGGAATAGGTTGTAAGGCACACTCTCCAAAGCATCAAAACACACAATAGTATCTTGTGATAGGGAGAGTTCAAATCCAATTGCTACATTTTGTACTTGGAAGCCCTTCTAACACAAGGGTCAATCACGAGGTCGCAATAAGAATGGCATAGTTACTCACCCTGATTTTTTGGTCTTGGTGTAGAGATTGCGCGTATTATTGGGGGTCACTTGAAGGTATACCCAAAATTATGAGTGGAAGCCTTTCGAGTTGATTTCGGGCTAGATACCCTGCCTTTGCGCGTTGATTGGACTATCGACCACTTCCCCATGCATCACTGTTGTAGTTGGTAACCTTAGTAACCTATCTCTTTAGGGTCTTTACATAAGTTGACTATGGAGGGGCAAGTCTTCACGGTACCTAGATCAACGTTGGAAAAACTCACTTGGGCTCCTTGGAGGGTATACCCATGATTATGTGTGGGAGATTGCACCAGGGTGTAATTCTGTTAAGCAGGTTGTCAACGTAACTTTTCCACCTACTTATCCCAACCCCTTCTTGTATTGATTTCGCAGCGTTGGATTTCATCACCAACTAGTGACTTCTAAATAAGAAGGTTTTGTTTGCTTGGTTTGATTCCTAGATTTTTTTAGTGAGTGTTATTTTTTTTCTCTAGTTGGCCATATTTTTTTTTCATTCTTTACTTGGTTCAACCAACATCATCCTTCTCCCTTCATGCAAGATGCAAGGGCTACCCCCAGAAGATCCAGAAGGTTACCAACCTTTGCTTCCTAATTCACCAGAAGGCTCTCCCGAGGGAGTAGTCAATAATGAAGTAGCTTCTAAAGTTGGAAGCACATAATCTTTGGACAGATTTATAATTATTTCAGATTCCTTAGAGGCTTTCTGACTTCCCCCAAATCCTTTATTGAGTATTAGACAAGATGCGTACTTTCTCTGGATGAATTCATCAGGAGAAATTGTTGTTGTTGACAATACTGGAGTACCTACTGGACCTAACGCTGGGTCTGGAGTACAAGATCCACTTTTTCATAGTGAATCAATTAGGATACCAACTCAMAYTGTTGGAAATTCCCATCCTATTTCCGTCCCTTTGACAATACATGATCTTTACGACAACCTAGGAGCGAGTCCTAATCAACCTATGGCATCCCAAATGCCTGAGACGTTTGTTACCTATGCAGTACCTTTAGACCATTTTATTAGTACTACCAGTAGTATCACCACCGTTTCAGACTAGTTGTTGGTCGGTTCTCACTTGATCCCTCCTCTCCAGATGGCCCATTCTATTATGGTTCCACGAGCTACCATGGTTTCTACCGGAAATGTGGTTGTCACATAAGATCCAATTGGAACACCACTTCCATCTAGACCAAATCCATCACTTCCCCCTAGGTATAGATCTCTAAATACTTCCATTGTTATCCCTACCCAGGTTCCATCTGGAGGTTCTAGAGTTTTTGTTCCTCCTGGGTATAACGCTGGGATTCAGTTTGTTCCTACACCTGCCCAGATTTCTCCGGAGGGCCTTACATTCCTCCTCCACCTTTTCTAGGAGGATCTCATCATTCAGGCCCTAGTGGCTCCAATCTAGTTGGAGGCACCAATATTTCTATCACTTCTGGTTTCCATATTCCTATTGGAGGTCAACCTCAAGCTAGGGGGAAACCTCAATTTGGGGGACAACCTCATATTGGGGCACAACCTCAACTTGGGGGGAAACCTTAGGTTGGATTCCATAACCTGGTTTATGGACAAAAAGTACCTATGTTACAATCTCAACCTTCGAACCTTCCTCTCCAAGACAATCTACAACCGTTTGGGGGGAAACATCCTCAATTCAATTCTTTTGTACCCCCTAACCTCGATCAACCGTATCCAGGTTCTTTGAATCCCACTCGGGGTAAAAAATTTCAATCTAATGTTCCTTTCCAAGGGAACATCCCTAATAAACCCAACCCTGTGGGCTATATGCCTCCAAATCCTCCACAACTGAATCTGTCAGGACACTCTAATTATTTTTAGACTGCTTATGGTCCTACTGGTATACCTACGGGGCTTCCCCCTCAAAACTACCAGTTTCGTCAAGTGAACCGACAATTGCCTTTTCTAGCCACTTTAGATTTACCTGATCTATATAGGATTTTGAATGATCCTATTTTACATTCTCCTTATTGGCCCTTCATACCGGCCAAATTACCGTCCGACATTCCTAAATTTAACGGTTGAGCAGGAGAGGATCTGAATAATCATGTTATGAATTTTCATCTATTGTGTTCATCCAACTCCTTGATGGATGACTCCATTAGATTACGACTTTTCCAATGAACTCTCAGGGTTCGAAAACAAAATGGTACATCGAGTTACCGCGAGGATTCTTGAATGAATTTAACACCTTAGCCATGGCCTTTTTGACACATTACCAGTTGCCGATTCGATACGAGACATGAGCCGAAATTTTGAGTTCTTTCAAGAAATCCTCGTCCATTCATATTTATGATCACATCCATGAGTGGAGGAGAAGAAGACGTTTAATCAAATTTCCCCTTCATGATCAACTATTGGCCTAGTGGTTTACAAAATCACTCATTGGACCTATTTCACGTGATGTCTCCATGGGTGGTGTTTTCACTAGCGATTGGTTGTGCTCAGTATCTAGATCTCGTTTATTCGCAAATGAGAACACTTTACCATTTGATCCCTAATGCTCCTCGTCCTTCCAAAAATCCTACCCCAACACCTCCAACAACTTCTCATGTTGTTGATGGTGTGATTGGCACCTTTCATGTTGAGAATCAATATGCACACGCCAGTCACACCAATCCCAAATCTAATAATTCTAATGCACAAAATACTCCTTCTCCTACTCCTTCCACTGGTAAGACTGCTGAGGTTAATTCTGTTCAATCCACACCTACCGGGAAGAATCAAAATAAAAAGAAAGGGAAGGGTAAGAACAAGGAGGAAAAGAATAATAATCCACAATCTGATAAATCCAAAATGCAAACTGCTTATGAGAAAGATAAACGTAAACCTCGTTACCCTTGTCTTATTTGTGGTGATGATCATTCACAAAAGATTGTCTGAGACGCGCTGAGGTTACTAAATTCCTCCAAGGGATGACAAAAAATCCTACACCTGTCGTTTTGTCACAACCTTTCCATTCTCAACAACAAGCCCAAATGGTCATTCATGACCAAGCTTCTCCTTCTACCTCATCTTATGTCCTTATGTGTATTGGTGACTCTAAAAAGAACGAAGTTGCAATCACAACTCGAGCCAAATATTAATCTCTGCAAAAAGTGAAAGTTGATGATATACCACCTTTGTTGGTTCAACCTTCTCCCCCAACTTCACCTCCCAATGATCCTCTTCATCTCGAAAGACTGAGTCTCGATATAGTTCTTTTCCCTCCTCCCAAGGGCATTGTTCGAAAGTCTGCATTTAATCCTCATGCACGTGCTGCCCAAAACTACAGTATTGTAGAAGACCTTGCGCAAGCACCCTCTGCGATGTTATATCTCGAAGTCCTTCAAAGTTGTACTGCTCAACAGAAAGCACTGTTAAAGGCCATTGGTGGAATTGATTCCACAGATACCAATTTAATAATATTTGACTTGGAAGATCACATTCCAAGGCTTCCTCCTAAGTTAGCATTTTAGATCCAAGTTGTTGTTGAAAACAAGAATATCTGTAGAACTGTTATTGATGAAGGAGCCTCGACTTGCGTTATGCCCATTACTTGTTGGAAAGATATTGGATCTCCTTACCTCACCGAATCACACACTGTACTTAAGGCCTTTAATCGTACAGGTTTTAAGCCTTACAGTGTTCTTCCCTCGTTGTCTATTACATTGGAAAGTAAATCGGTCAATGTTGATTTTGAGGTCTTCGATGTACCTATTGATTATAACCTTTTACTTGGTCGTAGCTGGATTGATTTCATTGTCTACCCTTTTCCATGTGTTATGTTTCTGGCACCAAGGAAAGTTCGTTACTGTTGACCAAATGGCCTTATTTAATTTTGATTCCCATACTAGCAATGTTCCCTTCATTTTGAAGACACTTCTTGGTTACGAGAATGTCGGCGTGGGTCTTTTGAAAGATTCAACTTTGATGGGTACATTTCCAATCCCACCACCCGATATTCCCCCTCCTTTAACATGATATCCAACTCTGTTCGTGAAACCCCTGAGTCATATGACCCATGGGTAGTACCTCGTCTGGGTGATTATCTTCATTACGGTGAGAAGATGCATTTAAGTTAGGTCAAATCCGCTTATCAAGATATTCAATCGACAACCCCCGCTCTCGTCTCTCTTTATGATTCATCTCTGGATCTTTTCCACGTGATCTTTCCTACTGATAAGATGATCATGTCAGTCATGTCTATGGAAGATACTCCATGGGACAATGGACATCATCGCTCCATCCGCTTCCTAGAATGTGATTCCATAGAGAGTTACCAATGGATTTTGACTCCATTGACCGTTGTTGTTATTTATTCAGTTCCTGAGTCAACACATGATGTTTTGTATGAAGGGAACTTGAGTAACATTTCACCTACTGTCCCCCTCAACATATCCATTAAACCCAGAGTTGTGGAGAATGTTCATATCGGGACCTCATGTTCTACTGATGAGGTCCACACTTATAAATCCCTTTTCCAAGAATTCTGTGATGTTTTCACCTGGAGTTACAAAGAAATGCTAGGTATCGATCTTGATAACATTGTACATGAGATTAAGACATACTCGGATGCTAAACCTATTCGGAAGAGACTTCGCTCGATACACCCACGCAAAGCTTCCGCTATCAAGCTTGAAGTTGAAAAACTTCTTAAAGCTGGCTTTGTCTATCCCGTGGCTTTGACTGATTGGGGATCCAATCTAGTTCTGGTGAATAAAAACAAGGTACCATCCATGTTTGTGTATATTATAAGGACATCAATAAGGCTTGTCCTAAGGACAATTACCCGACCCCTTTCGTTGACCATATCGTTGACGATTGTGCCGACATCGAAATATTCTCTTTAATGGATGGCTTCTCTGTCTATAATCAAATTAATATTTTACCTGTGGACCAACACAATACCTATTTTATTTTCCCTTGGGGAACCATTGCCTATCAAAAATTACCCTTTGGTGTCAAGAATGTTGGCGCGAATTTTCAACGCGCTATGTCTTATTCTTTCCATGATATTAAGCACATTTTGCAACCCTATCTTGACGATCTACTGACACATTCCACGTGTCACAAAGATCACCTGACACATTTAAGGTTCATTTTTGTACGTTGTCATTATTATCGTATCCGCTTAAACCCACACAAATGTGTTTTTTGTGTGGATTCTAACTGACTTCTTGGTTTTATTGCGTCGATACACAGGATTCAAGTAGACCCCTTTAATGTTGAGGCTATCCTTAATCTACCTCCTCCTTCCACACTCCGCTAACTCCAAAGTTTGTAAGGGAAGGCAAAATTTTTGCATCATTTCATCCCCAATTACGTTGAACTGACGAAAGGATTCACTCAACTACTCGAAAGGTTACAAGTTCATATGGGACGATACTACAAACAAATCCTTTGAAGCTTTGAAACTTGCCTTAACCTGTACACTATCACTGTTTCCCCCTGACTATAGCCAAGATTACTTCCTCTACTTAGCTGCGTCAGACTCTACCATCACTATGGTATTAGTCCAAGAGGATGATTCACATGAAAAAAATGTGATATACTATTTGAGCCAGAGTCTCACGACTACCGAGACCAAATACCTACATGTGGAGAAACTAGCGTTGGAAACTGTTTAAGATGTTCGATGTTTTCGTCATTATATCTTATTGCGAAAAACCATTGTTATTTCCAATTGCAACCCCATGAAACACATCCTTACTCAAAAATTGCTTAGGAGAAAGTACTCCAAATGTATAGTGATTCTCCAGGAGTTTGACTTGGAATTCGAATGCGCTAAGTCAAAGAAATCTTTGGTTTTCGTTGAAATGATATGCGACCTTCCCTCCACTGAGACAAAAAATGTGGAAGAGGATTCCTTACCTGACGAATCCCTTTTTTTGATCAATTCTGATGAAGCATGGTATGTATATATCATTATCTATCTTCATAATCAAACTTTCTGGCCCGATCTATCTAGTATAGATCGTCGTCGTATACGGTATCAAGCCTGCCAATACATCATTCTTGGTGATACCCTTTTATTGCCGCTATATTGAATCCATTTTTCGATGATGTCTCACTTACAATGAAGCTAAGAAATATTTGAATGACTGTCACTCTGGGGCATGTGGCAGTCATATGTCTGGGTATGCCACTGCCCAAAAGATCCTATGAGAGGGGTATTTGTAACCTTCTTTGTTTAAGGACTGCATTACTGTTGTGTAAAAATTCCATGCTTTCCAAACTTATAATAACAAGATAAGATCTCATCCTGCTCCCTTACATCTTGTAGTTTCCATTGGTTCATCCACCAAATGGGGCATTGAATTCATGACATGTAACCCTCACTCGGTCGGGGGGCATGGATACATCATTGTAGCTATGGATTATTTCACTAAATGGGCCGAGGCGATGCCTACATTTGATAACACTGGGAAAACTGCAGCATTTTTCATATTCAATCATATCATTACTCGGTTTGGTGTCCCTCAAGCTATCGTTACTGATCACGGTAGTCATTTTCAAAATTTTATGATGTCTGAACTACTGAAAAATTGGATCTTCGCTATGAAAAATCAACCCCCTATTATCCACAGGCCAATGGCCAGGTTGAAGCAATTAACAAAGTTCTCATTACTATGCTTCGATGGATGATAGGAATTCATAAGAAAAACTGGCACACGATGTTGTTCTCAGCGTTATGGGCCTATCAGACATCTGTTAAGTCTGCCACGGGATTTACACCTTTCCATCTAGTTTATGGTATCGAATCTATCTTTCCGATTGAATGTGAAATACCGTCTTTGAAACTGGTCGTTGAACTTCTCCCCAATACCTCTGCCGAAGAGGAGCGTATTTTGTATTTGATGCAACTAGACGAAACCCATCGCAATGCGACCTTAGTAATTGAAACTCAGAAGAAACATGTTAAAGCACAATATGAAAACCATGTCAAGCCACGTGTTTTTCCTGAAGGTGATCTAGTTCTTCTTTACGAACATGATCATGATTTTCTAGGGCTAGTAAATTCAAGGCCATGTGGTGAGGTCCTTACATTGTCAAACGTGTGTTGTATAAGGGAGCTTATGAGCTAGTTGATTATGATGGAATCCCTTTTTTCATGAGTGCTTGTACTTTTAGTGTATCATACTCTTGTGTTCTTTTTCGTTGTTTGGTTTCGACCTTCAACTTCTTACCTTGCGTTGTTCTTGGTTTCTAGATGTCGGTGTCTTCGCTACCCTACATTGGCTTCGCTGATGGAACTAGTCATAGTACTCAAAACTTAACATCTTCTTCTTGGGAAATATATGCACCTACGGATGAATTGATTAGTCTACATGGTATTTTCCTTGGTCGTGCAACTAACAATATTGCGGAATACAGTGCAGTCATCGAATTATTGACTGACGCCATGTCACTAGGAATATGTCATCTTAATGTATGACTCGATTCACAGTTAGTAGTCCTACAGTTGAGTAATTTTTACTCCATTCAAAGTCCTACGTTATTAAGGGTATTTTTACGAATTCGCCTCTTGGAAATTCATTTTGATTACATTGAATATCAATACATTCCTAGATGTCTAAATACATTAATAGATGCTTTGGCTAATTATGTGTTAGACAAACATTTGAGACATTTATAAAATCCAATCACACTTTGTATATACAACAAGTAATCCGGTAGAAGCCTCATATCTATATAACGATAAAAGTTTTACAAAAAGTGTTTTTGTCCGAAGAACAAAATATCAAAAATTTGAAGCACATGGCTTCATATAGAAATAGAGCATCAAGGATGCTTATCACTATAACATGCGACTTCTCGTGCTACTCTACAGAGAAGTCGACCAATGGAAGCAGACACTCCCACTATGTGGCACTGATAATGCCTCAAGATATCATCGATGGAGGCATTTGGGATGTTCATCGTGAGCCCTTCTAGATTCTGCTCTAGAATCTCATAGTAAACAACAACTACTCCTGCTACGTCAAGTCTCCCCCGCGTATCTGGATGGGAGATGAAATGGGAGGATGATAAGGTCCCACGTCTGCATCATCAAAGAGAATTTGATTAGTCATCGGATAAACAACGTAAAAAAAATTTGTATTAAAAAAATTACAAAAACATCATAAAAACAAAATGTCCTTTTTACCTATGTCCCTCCATTGGGAACCTTCAGGAAGAAATAGGTCCATATCTCCACGTAAGTCTAGTCCATCATAGGCATAGTCTTTGACCATAAGCATCTAGGTCCTCAACCAGTCAAAGAAAACATCATTATACTTAATGATAGGACCAGTCGCATGCCGAATTTTCCACTATGCTTTTGAGTACCTGGCACACAATGTGCACTAATATAGTGGCTCATAGGCTTGCCACCTCCCCTGCTACCTGTAAGCATAACTCGAGACCCACGACGAGATAGCCAGGTCAAGAAGTAGATATCCTCAATATCTATCGTAAGAATGTGAGCACCCACAAATAATGCCTATTCGTTGACATCCCACATGTGAACTAGGTATTCGAGTAACCTCAACTGGGCTCTCATGCCTTGGATCTTGAAGAATTTTAACAATCCACACTGTCAGAGGGAATTTACCGTTCCCGGGTCATTCCCGACAAATCAATATTCCTCTATGTGCTCTCTCTCTTGCCATTCCTAGAAAATTAGTCTTCCTCCTCTCTCTCTCGCCATTCCAACATTTTTACCATGGAAAACCTGCAATGGAACATAAATGAGATATTAGCATATTTATCTCCTCCCTGGAAACTTTTTATTGGCAAATACATCTCAAATTTTTTTTTGAACTACACATGTCGCAGGCCTGGGAATTTGTACGGTGCAGAGTCATCACAGGCTAGCTTTAAGGCCACATGAAATGACCCTGGGTCATCGCAAGGATCGATATAGGGCACCTGCGATGACCTCCGCGCATAGTTACCCTTGAAAACTTAACTCAACAAGTCATTTTTAACCAATAAAAAGCAAATGTTGATCCATGAAAAGGTGAAAGAGATGAAGATTACCTGTTCTGCGGAGACCGTTCATCTAATGATCAATCATGCCTTCCGCAATCTGCAGTGGAAAATCAAGGTAAATAGGGAATTTTGGAACAAAGTTTGGGTGAAATACCAAATGGAATAGTGAAATGAAGTTTTTACCCATTTTTATTGACTTTTTCACTTTTTTATTTTTATTTATATTATTTTATATATTTCACCTAACCCCTAAAGTGCTAACAATGTTGTAAGTGTTTGATTTTTTGTAGATGAAAAATATAGGAGTGAAACATTGAACAAGGATACACCTTTTTAGTTTGCTTTTATACATTTGTCGCATGTACAAATTCTTTTAGGGTTTTTTAGGAAAAACTTAAAGCTTAGTTTTTTTTCTTTCTCGTGCTCGTAGATCAATGAGAATGTAACCAAGTATACTTTTGTTTCTTTTTCGTACTCGTAATGGTAACAAAAAAAATGAAACCTATGGAGTATCCTTTAATTTCTTTTCACGCTCCATAAAAAACGAAAATATTTCCAAGCGACCTTGTTCTTTTCACGCTCGTAAAAGTATTTGAGGAAAACATTTGATAAGTGGTAGGTGTTGGCCCTTGACCAAGTTTTGGGAGATTCTTGGTCATCTTGACCTATTTTGGGACTTCGACAGTCAGTCGAAGGAGGAGCGCAAGACGAAGTGGAGATCATGAGATCTCAACCCCTTTTTGGATCCTTTTTGGGATGTGGGAATATGTAACGGGAATGGGACATCGACCACGAGTTTACCCATGTTTAGGCCTATTTTGTATATAAATAGATGCTTAGGAAAGATAGAAGTAGTGGTGCATCTATGTGATGTGAATGTATGCTAAGTGCAAGTAGAGTTTGTAAGTGCTTAGTGCATAACTGTGTTGGCATGTTTTTATACAGAGGTAGAGTATGCGTGTTTGTCATTGATGGCGAAGATCAGCACGATCAGATGGCGAAGATCAGCACGATCAATAGTGTAGAAATAATGGCAATATCAGTGGTGTAAGCTCATAAGGAGGAAAATAGTCAAAGCACGACAAAGGTTTCGTTTCGGAGTTTCGCAGATCGGGAAATCCAAAGGAAAGAGATTCGAACTCGCGATATGAAAATCGCGATAACAATCCTAACCGTTGGAGTCATAGGACACGTGTAAAGCGATTGGAATTTCACTGACTTGCACATTGGAGGAGTCAACAGAGCATGGTGTGGGAACTCATGATATGCGAGATCACGAAAAGATTTGGACCGTCGAATCATCGAGATCGTGGACCGTTGATTAGGCATGACGAAGGCCCGTGAAGTTGTGAAATCGCGATAAGATCTTGACTGTTGATCCAAGAGGGACATGTGGCGAGGGATTAATGTTTTGCTGACTGGAAAGTTAAAGGAGAAAAGTGCTCATTTGATTGGCGAGTGGTCATATCTCATGGTCACAGAACAGAGAAGAAGTGGTAAGAATCGATTTATCTGTGTTGTTGGTTATTCAATAATTTATTTATAATCAGGGAGGTAGGGTGGTGCTAGGGAGGAATGTGGTCCTCTGATATTCGAGTTGGTGCTTGAATATTGGGAGTTGTAACTTCCATCTAGTTGTGGCTAGAAAACAGGGTGGCAGGGTGGTGCTCGGGAAAACACAGAGTTTTCTGTATACAAGTTGGTGCTTGTATAAATCCA
>SNQJ01S0026092.1:119356-134047 GCA_010110895.2 Picea sitchensis | reverse complement strand
TGTGTATATCTTATGTGTGACTGATGCTCATTATTTATGTTGTCCATATGTTGTATAATATTGATGATCACTTGAAGAAAGATTAGGAATATTTTAACAGAATTAAAATTGTTTAAGCACAATAACAACTGATTCACCTCCCCTCTCAGTCGTCTTAGTAATTTCAACAAACTGTAAGATACTTGCAGAGCTAAGTGCAGGTCCTTGTATCAGATTGTGGAAGGTTGAGTGTTGTAGCGCAAGGAAGAAGGATCTAGCAAGCTACACAGATCTTCTGTCCTGTGTGGAGTAAGGGTTTTGAGGCTATGTGCTTGTAATTGATTGACTGAAGACAATAAAGAAGAAGAGTTGGTGGATGTAGCCCCAGGGTGGGGGTAAACCACGTAAACACTGTGTTATGTTGCTTTGTGCTTTGTCTTGATGTGTTCACATGTTATTTGCTAAGTGCTTTGATGTATTCATAAATATATACTTATGCTTTGTGCTTATTATATGCAAGAATGTTAGATCTGATCTATATGGATATGCTTAGTGCTTGATTTGCTCGATCTAATCTATTTACCTATGCTAAGTGCTTAAATACATTAGATTAGTGTGAATGTTGTGAAGCCCTATTTTATCAGCGAAGTGGATATTGATTTCATATTGAGGAACTGACAATGCTAAGTGCTTTATTAAGTAGTACAATCACATATCTGTGTCCCCGCTAAGGTTGCAGACACCTGAGTCTTGCAACCACCCCTGCCTCTACCTCAGGTGAGACTTCATCTGCTTCGCAGGTGTTGCTGAAAGGGCCGGTAATTAGGGATTTGTTGGTGCGCTATTGTAGCATTGAAGCCTGGGTCTTCCCCTATGCCAACAAATGGTTTCGTTCCCAGGACCTGAAACTGTGATTGCTTGGAACTGAGAAAGAAGAATCTTTGTGCAAAGATTCGACCTGAGATTGTGAAAGCTCTGTGCGTAGATTTGTGCCCTAGTGCACAATATCCTATTCGATTTATAAATATATGTGCTAAATAAAGAAGCTCGATCTGAAGAAAGGAGGTCAGATCTGAATGAAAGAAGCAAGATCTAAAAGCTTTGTGCTCTAAGAAAGGTAAAAGTGAGAATTTCTGATTAAAAGAGGTAAGATCTCCAAGCTCTGTGCTCTGATAAAGGTAAGAATAGTTAAAAGTTTTAGATCTGGAAGCTTTGTGCTCTGTATAAGTAAGATAAGTGGAAATTTTTGTTTCTAAAGTATGGATCTAGATATGTTTGACAGGTTTTGTTCTAGCTTAAAAACTAGGGCACTAATAGATGAAAGAAGGCTTGATATGAGTAGATCTGATAAGAATAGTGAAAGATATGTTATACCTATGCATAGAAAGAATGTTTGGACTAACAAATGGATGCAAGATCCTAGAAAGAATTTTTTGCAGGTTAGCTACCATGATCCTAGTGCACAGTACAGGAGAAGTTGGGGATCATTTAAAAGGAAGAGAGTATTAACCCTCTGTTATAGTTGCAGAAGACCGAGACATATTGCTAAGGAATGCCCTGGGAAAAGACCTGGTTGTCTTTGTTGTAAAGCTATGGACCATGAAGTGTTGGATTTCCCTAGAATGATTGCTAATATGGAAGAAATGAATCTGAATAAAGAAAACTCTAAGGTAGATCCAGGAATGACAGAACCCCAGAAAGAATCAGAGAAAGTATTGTTACAGATAAACGAAACCTTGAATGACCATCGACATGTCAGACTATCAGATATCTTCAAGGAAAAAGAATGCATTGAAGTAAGAATAGGAGACTTCGACATTGACTGTATTCTGGATGAAGAAACACAGGTGAATATGATGACAGAAAGAACTTGGGAAGCCATAGGGAAGCCTACTATGATCCCTTCATTAGGAGGAATAGGACTATTCATAGGAAAGATGATAAAACTATGTGGGAAGCTCGCTTGCATACCTATGAACGCTCATGGAACTTCGACAGAAGAAGATTTTGAGATTATTAAATTTATTGAAGACAATGCCCCATTTACCATGTTACTAGGAAAACCTTGGGTTGATAGAGATCAAGCCAGACGACAAAGAAGAAGAAGAATTTTTGGAACAGAAGAAACAAGAGTTAAAAGATTTCATGACCAGAAGGATCGCACACTTTATTGGAGAACATGAGAATAGATCGAAGTTATTTAACACTAGCAACCCAGATGTCGAAGCTGCAAGAACATTAGAAGACCCACAAAAGATCGAAGTACCTACCCCAGACAAAGAAGGAGTATTATCCAAGAACCCTAGGGAAGAATCTCAACATCGCGAAGTGACTATGACCAAAGAAGATAGGAATCTGAATGGAAAAAGGAATACCGAGACGAAGCTCATTGGAAAAAAGGATAGAAAGTTAAGTAAGAAGAGAGATAAGATCAAAAAGTTGCAGAAGGTTCCAGAGGGAACTTCACAGAAAAAAAAATTGCAAAATTGGAGCTTCGTCGGGATATCAGAACATCGACACATGGCACTTTTCCATGATGAAGAAATATAGTCGTTGGGGACATTATAACCATTTGATCGATGCTCCGAACAGGGAGAAAGACAATTATGGTTCATCCTCAGATTGTTGGACCATGTCATAACGAACCAAACAAGAATTAATGGAGGCTCATACCCGTTGCATGCGAACCGTTGTCAAGTTCCCTATTTATCCCACCACGCCACGCACCGAGAACACTTTTGCCAATTAAGAATTCAAGCCCGCAAACTAAGCCGAGTTTATATAGTGATCATCACACTCTTTCTCTCTATCTCAGTACTGTGTCTAAGTTGTTCCTTGAACCCGTGATTGTTCACCCTGAGTGCGTATGTCAAAAGAATTGAGCGTTGCAGAGAAATATACTGAAGAAGTTTTGATCGACTTGACGACTAAGAGAGTCATGTCGATGTCTGAAGGTATCCAGGCTTCATCCACAAGAACAGTGCAAGTGTCTTCGTCCACTGCTCGAGCCAGGCCATCCCAACTAGCCGATGAGAAGTGAACCAAGGACATAGACGATATTGCAAATGATAAGTTGATTCTGAGCATTCTACCCGCCTATCTACCACCTTTGAGTGGCACAATCAATCGAGACAATGTGCCCAGAGAATTTGAGTACGCTTTGGTCACTGTGTACCTCCTGAAAGGGATACGCGTAGTTTGCGTAGATCAAGAAAAGATTGCAGCGTTGAAGTTTAGCGATTTCAATCTCAGTGATAGGAAGGTCTACAACATGCTCACTCCACATAAGTACCTGACCAAAACAAAGGGAAAGAATTTGAAGATAGTTCCCCAGACATGGACTCTGAACCTCGCGCAGTCCACACTACTCAATGTCATGAATATTCCTCACTTTGGAAGGCACCAAGAAGTGAATGCACGTGTCAAGCTACTGTTGTCCTGTTACCATGGCAGATACTTGTGGTTAAACAATTGTATAACAGTAGATCCAATGTTGATCAATCATATCACTAGGCTTAGCATGCAAGGACCCGACCCACATGATTTCTATCTTGGAAAATCCATGGACCGCACTCTTGCACAAAGGATCAAGGAAACTTACGGAGATGTCGAGAAGGGAACGTGAAGCTACAAGGTAGCCTCTATATAGAGCGACATAGTGTGCTTTGCCTTTCAATTGATTGCAGAAAAGTTAGTTCGCAAGAACCGACCCACCCAAGTGATTGGTTTTGTAGTCGACCTCACAGGAAAGTGTGTGGAGGGCCTACAAATGAATTGGGCGAAGTACTTGGTGAACTAGTTGGAACTAGACTGCAGGGAAGTGAAAGATCAAGGATACGAGTTCCAATTCAGCTGGCTTCTAATCTTGATCACTTTCATCGCATGGGAGATGCCGGAAGGTGCAATCTTCCCAGACATCGAGACCTTTGAACCTCTGGCCGTGAAGTTCAGTACACTATGGTATTCCAGTGACATCAACAAGCAATGGTAGTCAAATGTCATGTTCCATACATATTACAACTAGTTGAAGACAACCATCCAATCCGAGCCTCGCATCACGCCAAATACGCTCCATAGGTTTCGACCGTTAATGAAATTCAGTGCGTACCACCATTTCATTATTATTACAGTGCAAGCTGACGAGAACAAGCAACAACTTCAGTCTTACTACAAGCTAACAAAGGAGGACTTAGAAGAGATTAATAAATACTAGTCGGTGGACCTCCTCATTTCAGCAGACCCTGTGGAGTTGTCTAACATTGACAGTCCAGAAGTAGTGCATGATACACCTGGACCCAGTAAGACAAAGAAGAATGAAGAATCCCAAGACGTAAGCAGTACCTCAACGAAGACTGCTTCCATCTCACCTGAGCAAGGAGGTGATGGCGGTGAGATAGATGGCACATCAGTTGAACAGAAGAAAGGCGAGGTTACACTGCCTAGAGACGAGGAGGATCCCTCAAAGAAAAGGAAGGTTCCCCCCCCGAAGCCTTCTTCTCGGAAGAAATCGAAAGCCTCTATGACCAAAATGAAGACTACCCTCATCTCATATGACTTTGATTTCATTGTAGCAGCACTGAACGATGCTTTGCTAGAGATAATAGAGAAGAAAGAGGCTCAGCAGGAGGAGATACACAATCAAATTAAGGTTGAACTTCAAGGGATGCGACAAGCACTACAGTCCAACCGCACAGTTTCCATTGTGCCTTTTCCATTGGAAACACCAGAACTGGGAGATGAGTCAGCTCAACTCCACCGAATTGCTGATACAGTTGAAGCTCGCCTTCGATGAGCACAGGAGGAAACAATATAAGCCACCCAGGCTTTAGCATAAGTACATGGAGACCTTTTAGAGCAACACAGTACCGTAGAACGGGAAAATCTTGCTCTCCAAGCAAAGTGGGATGAAGAAAAAGTCCAGTTGTAGAGAGAAAAGGAACAGTTGCTCACGAAGAAACTTGAAGTAAAGGAAAGGATCAACATATCACTTCACTCCGTGAAAGTTATAGAAGTAAATACCGAAGAGAGAGTCCCACAGTAGGTTGCACAACTACAACAACGCATAACAGATTTGGAGCTACGCGCAATTCCCGAGACCCCACAAGATGTAAGAGACCAAAGGGAAGCAACTGCCAGGAGCACAGTTGAGAGACTAAAGGATCTTGCCGGGGAGTGCAAGCAGATGAGTAATCGCAGTGCCCAAACATATTGGAAGCTCGCTGAGAATCCAGAATTGCAGGCACTAGAGTTGCAACTCCAAGAAGCGAAGAAACACGTAGATACACTACAGGCACAACTAAAGGCCTTGTTAGCTGTAGACATAATGAAGAGATCTCAAGAGCAATGCACCGCTCAACAACAGATCCATACAATATAGAGAAAAGTTATGGAAGTAACTCAATGACTCCAACCTGTGCAAGATAAGGCATGTCAATTGTTCACAGAGGTTGAAAGCCAAGGAGCAGAGCTAGAATAGGTTGTCACTATAGCATAACAATGCCTAGAAGGGCCAGTGAATGTCGCAGTGATCCAGGAGTTCCCCGAGCAAGAGGCCATAGCAAAGCAGCAATCCGAAGCAGCTCGAGCCAAACTCGAGGCATTTGAAGTAGAACTGATCAGACCAGAGTGAATCGTGATGAATCACATGTGAGTGTTGGGGGCCTATTGGCCCTTGACCAAGTTTTGGGAGATTCTTGGTCATGTTGACCTATTTTGGGACTTTGACAGCCTGTCGAAGGAGGAGCGCAAGACGAAGTGGATATCACGGGATCTCGGCCCCTTTTTGGATCCTTTTTGGGATGTGGGAATATATAACGGGAATGGGACATCGGCCCATGGGTTTACCCATGTTTAGGCCTATTTTGTATATAAATATATGCTTAGGAAAGATAGAAGTAGTGATGCATCTATGTGATGTGAATGTATGCTAAGTGCAAGTAGAGTCTCTAAGTTCTTAGTGCATAACTGTAAGAGACTTGCAGAGCTAAGTGTAGGTCCTTGTATCAGATTGTGGAAGGCTGAGTGTTGTAATGCAAGGAAGAAGGATCTAGCGAGCTGTGCATATCTTCTGTCCTGTGTGAAGTAAGGGTTTTGAGGCTCTATTCTTGTAACTGATTGAATGAAGACAATAAATAAGAAGAGTTGGTGGACGTAGCCCCGAGGTGGGGGTGAACCACGTAAACACTGTGTTATGATGCTTTGTGCTTTGTCTTGATGTGTTCACATGTTATTTGCTAAGTGATTTGATGTATTTAGATAGATCTACTTATGATTTGTGCTTATTATATGCGAGAATGTTAGATCTGATCTATATGGCTATGCTTAGTGCTTGATCTGCTCGATTTGATCTATTTACCTATGCTAAGTTCTTAAATACATTAGATTAGAGTGAATGCTATGAAGCCCTATTTTATCAGTGAAGTGGATATTGATTGCATATTGAGGAATTGATGGTGCTAAGTGCTTTATTAAGTAGTACAATCACAGATCTGTGTCCCAGCTAAGGTTGCAGACACCTGAGTCTTGCAACCACCTCTTCCTCTACCTCAGGTGAGACTTCATATGCTTCATAGGTGTTGCCAAAAGGGTCGGTAGTTAGGGATTTGTTGGTGCGTTGTTGTAGCGTTGAACCCTGGCTCTGCCCCTGTGCCAACAATAGGTTATCACTCTTTCGGTCTCATCGGATTAATTTATGAAAAAGGAACTGATGGAGTTCTCTTTAAGTGTTTTTCAAACTCTCTAAACATGAAAAACCCCCGAGTTTTCTCTCTTTGGACTCGTTAAACAAACATTGAAAGGCCCATATGGGACCAAACCACTCCTTCTTAGGGTTCGTTAAACATACTCCAGGGGACTCGTCCAACATATGAGCTTACATCAACAAGCATATTTTATCCTCCTCAAGCTTGCGTAAAAATAAAGAGCTACTTGCCAGCAATGGTGGGGTAAAATTGGGAAAGAAATGTGTCTTTGTATCTGTGTTAGTAGCAATAATAGTCTCTCTTGAACATGACACCCCCCTTCGTCATTGAATCCAGGTAAGGAAATACATTTGTCTCTTGTTTGACCATCCACATGTCCATATGTTGGGTCCTCCTTGATTCAATGCTGCCAATACCATTGTCGTGTCGTTCATATGTTCAAGATAAGTCCAGCCTCAATAAGCCTCCTATTGAGTCGGACATCTGCAATTATAAATATTCTACCATGTCATCCTTCTATGTGTCGGTTTCAAATCACTTCACACTCTGATCTACCTCAAATCTGTTACTTATTTTGAGTCATTGATGGGGGATACATCAAGGCCCTCCTATGACGAGTCTTTTCTTGTCGAATTGAACTCATTATCCATGAACAAGACTTAGAAATCATTCACTACCTTAGAGCATGCATGCCTCAATGGCAGGTTTCTTCTCTTTCAACAGTGGGTTCACATCATTGGCCCCTGATTGGAATATTCCATCGAGTGTTCGAATTCAGCTCATTTATTCACATTTTTTGGATTTTA
Source organism: Picea sitchensis (assembly GCA_010110895.2). Lineage (NCBI taxonomy): Eukaryota > Viridiplantae > Streptophyta > Pinopsida > Pinales > Pinaceae > Picea > Picea sitchensis. The sequence continues at coordinate 126,561 of SNQJ01S0026092.1, read as the reverse complement.
CTGGAGTACCTTGGGAGTCATTGACATCAATGGTGATTTACCTCACACTTGTTAACTGTTTTCATCATTGACCAGTAATCAAGTGGTTTCTACCATGTTCGAATTCAACACCTGTAATCACATGGTTATATTCATACTTAAAGACGATGGAATTGAAGACCCTGGATCATCCCATTCTGGTCCAGGTTGCAACAGAGTATTCATGATTTGTATTGACACATAGATCCACTTTGTATGTCTTGTGGCTATGTCAGAATTTAAGTCATTTTAGCGCATAGATCCATAATGTATTATGGGTGGCTATGCTGATTCATAAAGACATGGATCCACAGTGTATGTTTAGTGGCCATGACTCATTTGACATTTTTTAATGAGTATTGGAATGCCTACCTCGGACAATGGTATATTATTATGTTGATGCTTGACTGTTTGTAGGTTCCCGATTGATGCGCTCTTTGTTTCCGACACACACATTCTACAAATTATTTTGGCTGTCATGAGTTCCAACCTCATACTTTGGGGGGAATTCTGTTACACATTATTTTGGTCATCCTAGTGATCGGTTGACAACATGTGTTTATGTTCCCAAAAAGAGCCTTTATTCATGAGGAAAGTGATTGAATTTCTATTCTCAAAAACCCTATTAAGGAAGGTCATCGCAGGTTGCACCATATGCAGGGTGTGGAGATTCCTGATCGTCACCATCTTCTCTAAAGATGGGATGCGACGTCTCTACAGGCTGCTCTACAACTAGGGTGCGACGATGTCAAAAGACTAAGAAAAGGTCGAGTTTCACGAAATTTCTAGAAGGGGATCTTCTAGAAGATGAGGTGGTGTTCGTATGGTTGGGATATTACTCGCTTCTCTGATTTGGTGGGATCATCCTAATCTCTTTAACCATCTCTCTTTCCCTTATATAAAGAGGGATTTCTCATGAAAAAGGCTAAGGTTAATGACGGTTGAATAGGCTAAGATTGTATGGAGATTTCTGCATTGGATCATTCTTGAGAGCCTCATTTCAGTTCATCAAGTCATTGTGGATCTTCTTCATTCAATATTGGAGAAAGTGTGTGTGTTGGAGGAAAGAGTCATTGGAAGGGGACCTTGCAACATCAAGGCTTTGGTTGTAATCTCTACTTTCACTTTAATATAATACAATGATATGTTTCTTTCCCATAAAACTTGTCTTGTTTTATTGTATGATTCCTTGATCACATACATAGGTTCTCGTTGAGTATATTATTTCTTTCACTTTGGTTGGCTTGTGTTCCCTTGCAGATTCAATATCATAGGAGCACCAGAGTGGAGCTAGGATGACAATGACAAGAGGAAGAGATATTTAAACAATATGTTGCCTATCTCTTGTTAAATAGTAAACTCAATGATTAGAGCTTAGGTAAATCGTCATATTCTGTTTTGTTTTGTTCTAGATCTAGGTGGATCTAGGGAGATCTGTTTATGTTCGTATTTACCGACAAGTCCTGTAACATTGGGTAGTTAGAAAATTTTATTTTTAAGCATGGTAGAATTAGTAGATTGTCCAAATTAGTTTCTAAAGACAATTATTTTCATAATTCAACATCCCCACACCTTTTTATTCCCCTAAGAATTTTAGAGATAGGGATGTATCATGATCATCACATTTTACTCTTGGGAATCTGTTGGAAGGTATTAACTATGCCAGACTAATTTGTTTTCATTTATTTAGTGCATGGGATTTTATGTAGTTGCCTAGGATATGTTGGGGAAGTATTTTCCTAACTTCCTATTGGTATTTATTCCAAGTCCTTTGGCCCTAGGGGGTTCTATGATTTTTCCTCAGGATCACATAGGATAGGTCCCTCCAAACACCAACAACACTACTAGGAATGTTTTTGGGATCAAGGGGGTTTACGATGTTGCACCATGAACAAAAGGGGAAGGCCTCATTGAATCCCAACAACATTGCGAAGATAGTTTTTGGTACTAGGGGGGATTGTGATGTTTCCCCTAGATTGGATAGGGAAGGCTCCACCAAAACCAAACATCCCTATGATTCATGCCTTTGACACTAGGAATTTTTGAGGAGGCACTAGATTCGACCCAGGAAACCTCTAGAGATATTATTGTTTAATAAAACCGCTCTTTTTGGGAAAACAATGAATACAACTCATCAGAGCGCTCAAAGTGGATTTTATATTTTATGAACTATATCCTTTCAGTTCATTTACCTATGATTTTCGGGTGTTTATTAAATAGATTCCAGTACCTTCATGCCAAGGCTCGATCCAGATGTTGATACAATCAATCTAGGTTTGAATCAATCGATCCCAGAGGTAATCATTCCCAAGAAGGAGGTCGAATTGAGGGGTTGAAGAGAGCTCCTACACATCAGTCACATGTCTGCATCGAGTGGGCACAACTGGGAGAATAATTTTTCCAATTTACGATCCTAAACCAGGAAAGAACGGATCTCCTATTACTAAACATAATGCAATAGAAGACACAAGGCAACAACCACTTCACAAAACTTGGAAAATGTTTCTATTCATGCCTTCGGCATTGGGAAATTTCGGGGAGGCCCAAGATATGACCTAAGTAGCCTCTAAGTGAACCTCAATGGATCTATGATATTATTACTTTGAAGGATGATAGTTGGATACTAGACGTAAAGTGTTTATTCCATGTGGTGATCAAGGTGGTAGCTTAGCAAAATACTACAATGATGTGGCATATTGGTTGGTGACCAATATTGACTTAGATGAGTTAGGTGGTGGCACTAAGAAACAAAACTTATGTTGGGAATTCATTGGTTGATATGCATATAATTACCACTCTTTCACATGATATTAGGGGGAAGCATTGTGATATATAAACATTAAGAATCCTTTTTTCCCAATGCATGTGATATAAATAATTTGGGTTTAGATTTGATGATAGAGATTAGAAGGGACATAGATATTATAGTGGCTAAGTGCTATTTTCAAAGAGACATATATTTGGATATATGGCTAAAAATTAGACAAACAAGAGCTCATTGGAAATATCTTGAGCCATGGAATCAGATCACACAATCCTTGAGGAATAAATGACATTTTGAAATTTATTTTTTAACTAAGGAAGCATCCACCATGCCATATAGTGTCTTATACCCAAAAATTAAATTATACATGAACAACCCAATTTACGAGGCATTCTCTATTACACTCGAGGTCTCATTGTAGTCAACATGGGGAACAATGCCATGTTATGTTTAGCCTCCAACCACATTCAAAAATAAGGGATACACATGTGCTATATGGAAAAATGTCAAAGGAAATCAAATAAATGTAGTCCACAATAACAAAGAACCATAGATGGAGTAATCCAATTGGCGATGAAATAAAATCCTAGGATAGAATTTATACCAATTGTGCAATGGGTTAGTATCCTTGTTGGGTCATAAAATATGGTAATGGTTTTGGTAATGACATGAATAATGGGGACGATCAACAAAGATACCAACTTGATGAGAAATGTGAACTCAAAAGGAGAACTCTAGCTCTCAAACCCCGTTGTTTTGTGTAAAAAATACCAAAATAAACCCCTGAATCAAAAAGTGGTGCTACCAATAGCACCGTTTTTCTTTTCTTTTTTTTGTTGGGGGGGGGGAGTTAAAATTACACCAATTTTCAACCATGGACTTAAAAACCATTATTGTTTCTAATAAAAAAACTTAAAATCAACCATTGAATCAAAAAGTTGTGTTACCAATAGAACATTGTTTTTTTAAGAGTTAAAAATACAAGATATTTGAAACCGTGGCCTTAACAAATAGTTCCATTGCACTCAAAACCTTAAAATCAACCCTTAAATTGAAAAGAGGTGCTACTGATAACACCCTTTTTGGGGGCCTTACAATTTCAACATTTCTAAAACCATGGTCTTAACAACTTGTATCTTTGCAATAAAACCAATATCACCCCTTTCTTTGGATGGGCATAAAATCAATATTTTTCAATCCATAGTCTAAAAAACCAATATTGTTGTAGACAAAACCATAAAATCAACATTAAAATGTCCACTCATTTAGGTTCATTTTATCACTCCAACCACCAAATAATTCATAATGTCTTGACAATATCACCCTATAATTTAAAAATTCCACATTACTTTCGAATATTTTATGTACTTTTATTTAAAAAAACACAATACAAATTGCATCGATTTAAACACAAATTATTTCATAAAAATAATTTTTCATTGTTTATATTCAAACTAGATAAGATAAGAATTTTTGTTGTTATTATTCATAACAAAATCATATAATCCAACAAACATAGAAATAATTCTTAACTTCATGGAAGATCATATGTAAGTTCAAAATCTCCTTTATAGTTACTATACAAACCTCATAGTAATAGAAATATATTTAAAATGTTTCATAAAATTATTGAAACTGAATCATGGATTCTAACACACCATCAAAATTTACATCATCTTCAAATGAATGATTGGATGAAGATATATATGACCCATATTCTTCTTTTTTATCGATAAATTTCCCATTTGAGCCTACATGCGTGCCCAACAATTCATATGTTAGAATCCTTCTAGATCTATGACTAGGTTCACCAAACTCCCATCTTGAAACTATTTCTTGTTCCAACAACCTCTTGATAATCTCCATAGTCCTAGAGAAAAGAGTGTCTCTCTTTTTCAAATGAAAGTCATACACAAGTATTCCATCATTCTCTAATTTTAATATGTTAGTGTGGTAATGATTTATATTTTGACCCTTTATTTTTCTCTTTATACTAATCCATTTCTCGACTACCATCTCTAGCTTGTACACACCATTAAATAGGTGTGTATATGTTGCATACCAATGCACTTCAATTATCGTAACTTCTTCATTTTCTTTATTAACCTTCAAAATTGATGCAGTCTAAAATGGATAACCATGTGGATCTTTAGTCTATAAAACTACAATCATGCAACCCCCCTTAATATCTTGTACTAAGCCTCTGTAAATGATCCAGGAGGATCTTCACACAAGGAATCATTACTTTGCACACCATGGAGAAAATCATTAAAATACTAATTGATGGTAGGTGGTAAAGAATAATTAATACTCATGATTGATTTATTTAAAATGTAAAAATGATTAATACTTTAAATGAGTGAGAAACTCGTGTATTATTCATTCAAATTGGAAAAAAGATTAATGCTTGAAGTGAGTTTGAGAATCTCACGTATTATTTATTTAATTGTAAAAATGGGAAATTAGTTTTGTGAGAGAATCCAACTCACGAATTAGTTTCCTAATTTTAAGGGGAAATTAGTTTCCTAGTTTTAAGGAGGAAGTTAAGGGTCTAATCAGTTGGTTTGGACTCTTCCTCATTTTACCACAAGTGGTTTCCTAGTCTCAAGGTGGAATTTAAGGGATTCATGAGTTGGTTGAGATGCTTTCTCATTTTTGTCCTTGAGTGGCTATTAGATCCTAAATTTGTGGATCTTGTATCCTTGAATTATGGAGCACATGAAACTATTTAAACCCCTTTATTAGGAGAGATTTGGGAGGATATATTTTAGGAGAAAAACAAGCAATCATGCTTGTCGTTTGTAAGCCCCATCATTGGGAGAGTTGAGCCCCCCTATGGGTTTTCATCCCTGCAAGGAGCATGTGCCACATTTTGTGAGAAGATTTCAGACCTTTCAAAGGAAGGATAATACAATGATTAGTATTCCAAGCGGATCTAGAGACGTAGCCAAAAGGTCATGGTGAACTCCATTAACAACTCAGTGATCTCTTATTTCATGTTTTATTATGCATGTTTTATTTCCACAATTATGATTATTAATTCATTAATTAATGGATATATGAGACTAACAACATATTCATCAAGTTAATATTCAATTTGGATTCAAGTCTTCATAAACACATTTTTTCACTTTTGATGCAATCAAGTTCAATAGATCAATTGTAAATCTGACCTTAATTAAGTGGCCTAGAACCAAGCCAAGTTTGGTATTAGTGTCACCCCCAGTTTCATATTAGTAAAGGTATTCCATGGCTTCACAATTTGCATGTGATCTTCTAGACCATTTCTCGTTCCTTTGTTTTTGAATACTGAATAACACCCTGAGATTCATGTGTTAACAAATAGAGAAAAATAGCAAGAAGATAAGAACTAGTGGAAAATTATTTAAGCCACTCTCTACTCATTGTATTGATCTCATGATATCAATTTATAATACATGGATTTGACTACTTTTAGATCTATATCTCACTAACAACTCATCAATGGATCATGGAAACACCTCATCAATAGATAAGGATTACAACTCATAAGTAGGTGGTTTGTGATTGTCTAGGGACTCACAGTCTAACATTCTCCCCCTCAATCACAAGTCTCAATAATTGTAACAATAAGAAAACAATAACTGGTATCATATTCAATTTTCAATATGAAACTTGAATTGAGCTTTGAAGAATATAAACCTAAAAAAACACCAATAGGACTCTAAAACTTGAAGCATAACTATCATCATTTATATTTGATATACCCCCATGTTAGGAACAAAGTGAGAAGTTTTTGAAGGGATCCAAGCTTGGGCTTTTGGATTCTTCTGTTCTTTAATGATATCTGGTGATTTTTTTGGTTAACCACTAACCTTTTTGACTTGAACAATGTGGTAGTTTTGGTTGACCACTAACCATTTTGAGAATATAATATCCCCCTAAAGTTGTTGGAGAGAATATTGTTTTTTTATAATTGTACTCCCCCCTTTGAGGTGTAGAGAGTAACATTTTGTATTCATGTTTCAATTTCAAAAAACATGTAGATTTGGCCCCCAATCATGTCCAAAATCATCTAGAATAATTGTTTGAAATATTTTTTATTTTGTCATTTCTCCTTGCAAATGTTTCTTTACTTGTGTTTGGAATAGATGGTAAGACTTATGCATTTTCTTTACTTGTTGATTCCATTTCCAAGAGCTTATCCAACAATAATGATCTGTTCGCTTAACCTTATTCTTTCAACATTTGTTTTAGAGAGAATTTTTCTTCCCACTATGAATACAAGGATGGAGATAAAAACATTGAGTCTCCAAGTGACCAACTCTATGAAAATATGGAAACTTATTATCAAGATTATTAACTTCTTCAATAAATCCTATACTCACAAACTGAACCAGTTTGGATTAATCTAGGATATGAAAGTTGTTTTATTTTCCATAGC
>SNQJ01S0026092.1:82897-119346 GCA_010110895.2 Picea sitchensis | reverse complement strand
CCAAGTGACCAACTCTATGAAAATATGGAAACTTATTATCAAGATTATTAACTTCTTCAATAAATCCTATACTCACAAACTGAACCAGTTTGGATTAATCTAGGATATGAAAGTTGTTTTATTTTCCATAGCCTAAGCCATGTCGATTTTTGTTAAAGATAAATTATTCCCAAGGTCTAACAATCATATTGGAAATATAAATTTGTAATTCTTGATGTTATTCTTTTGTATATTCAAATTCAGGTTTGTTTTTGTTGTTGTTCTCATTCCGTGCTTCTTCTCTTGATTCATCTTCAACAACAATTTCCTTCATCAGTCCACTATATGATTCCATCTCATGAATAATTAAGGAATCATCATCTATATTTTGTTTTGTTTTTGTATCCACCATTAGGTCATGTATATCGCAATGATCTGGTAGTACTCCTATCTCTCATTGATTTGCACGAGTTTATGAAGTCAGAACCGCACCTACCGCCTAACGTCCTCCTAGGTATGGTATACTAAGAATCAAACATTTGAATTAAGTATTTTGTGTCACAAGTTGCATCAACATTTTGTATGAGCTCATTTGTATCACGATTTCCATTATCCTTTTGTATTAGATCCTCTATGTCACAAATTGCATCAACCTTTTGTATGAGGTCATTTGCTACATATGTTGCATCAACCATGCCTCGTTTTCTTCTTCTTTTGAATTAATATAATCTCAAGTGCTTCAATCAATTGATCCTTCATATCAATTTGATTCTAAATATAAATAATCTAATTATGAAATTCATGTTTGTTGTCTTGTAATTCCTTGATTTCTTGAGAGGCATTTTGTAAAAAAAATCCCTCTTTACCCATTTTTTTTTATTTTGCTCACGCTCACTTGTCATGCTTGCTTATACTCACTCCCTTGTACTTGTTTCTTTTATATCATGCTTTCTTGATTTTATGTCACCTTATGGTGTTGGGTACTATCGAGAATGAACGCTAAAGTGTGATTACAATGACTTAATTTTAATGACTTTCTTGACCTCCTTATTCAAATTCGAGGAAGGTCTTGATGATAACATTCACAATTAATTTTTGATTTGAAAAACAATTTATTGAATTGAAACCCTGGCTTTGATATCATGTTAACAAATGGAGAAAAAATGTTCGTATACCCCTTTATTCCATTTTGAGGTGTTCTATGACACAAATACCACCTCAAAAAAATGTTGACTTTATTATAATATCTTTCAACATATTTCAAATGGTTTTATTGTAATATCTGCAAGTTTCACTTCTTACAATGTTAAGAGTGTTTTCCCAAATACAATTAGAATCCTTCCACTATTTTCAATATATTTTTCCTTTATACAAATTATTTTTGCAAACTATGGTAATATAAATACTTTTACCAAATAGAATGATATATGATATAGAGACAAACTTTGGAAATATAGAATTGTTTTACCAAAGTTATGAAAAATCCAAAACTATGTGCACGGAGGCTTTCACATAATGGAAAACATTGCACCTTTCTATCAAATTGGTATGGTATTCACCTCTTCAAGAATGTGCATTGGATCTCTTTCATTTAGTAACTACGATGCCTGTGTATTTAAAGAGAGTTTTGGAGAATATATCATTAATTGAAATGAATCACACCGACAGACCCCAAAAGCATATAAAGTTAAAAACAAAAATATGATGATAAAGAGTGTGTCTTTTTGTCTTTCCAATTGGCTTAATGCATGTTGAATAAAACTGTCAATTGAAAAAAAAATGTTTTCCTCCTCTTTTATTTGCTAGATTTGTAATTTAGAGCTATGTGATCTATATGATGTATGTCATAGTGGCATCAAATTTATAGATATATGATCTAATTATTGGAGAAATCATAGCCATGGTATGATCACATGGACTACTGGGCTCCTTTAACTGCAAACACCCTAACTCCAAACCAAAAATACATATATTCATTCATTCATATTCAATCTCCTCCATTAGCTACTAGAATGGTAATATAGATTTCAAATTTCTTTGATTAATTTGAGTTTGTTGATAGAAAGATGCTTGAACAATCTGGGTGTAATCACCACCAAAACATTTGAGGAGAAATGTTTACTTGGGTTGCACTATAGCATGTTTAATGCCTTCGACTAGGAAGGATATCACACATATTTCTCATTGCTGCCCACATGGTCAAATTGGAAGAAGCCAATGATCCACTCAATGTGAATCCATTTTCTACAAGAATTATCAAGGAATACATGGATTTATTTCCTCAGGAAGAAATCTGAAGTATTTGACAAATTCAAAGAGTTTAAGGCTCTTGTGGAGAATGAGACAGAGAAGTGAATTAAGGTGTTGAGGATGGATAACGATGGAGAATTTTGTGAAAATGAATTCAAATAATTTTGTAAAAAGTGCCATATAGAAAGGAAAAAGACTACTCCATATACGCCTCATCAAAATGGAGTTACAAAAAGGATGAACAAGATGTTGATGGAAAAATAAAGGTGCATGTTTAGTGGTGTCAGGTTAGGACATGAATGTTGAGAAAAGGTAGTGGGTACGCCATGTTACCTGGTCAATTGATCACCCTCATCAACACTAGATAAAAATACTCCACACAAGGTATGTACTAGTAAGAATCCCTCTCTCACACATATCAAGGTATTTGTTTGTGATGCCTATGTTCACGTTCCAAAGGAAAATAGGAGTAAGATGGATAAAAAGGCTAAAACCTATATCTTTATTGGGTATAAAGATGGCCTGAAAAGTTAAAAGCTTTGGAACCAAGAAACTAAGAAGGTAGTGTATAGTATAGATGTGGTATTTAGAGAAATCAAAGATTTTGTCAAATAGGAAGTCCTACCAAGGAAGGAAGAAAAAAATACAATAGAGCTTGAGTTGAAGGATAATGAATCAAACTCTACAAAAGAAAAGGAATAAGAAAAAAAATATCCTCATACTCCAGTATTGAGGAGATTGGTTCAAGAAAAAAGACAATTAGAAAGGTATACTCCACATGATTTCTTTTCAAATTTTTCATTTGTTTATTACTGAATATGATCCTAGAACGGTTATGGAGGTAGTGGATTCAAAGGATGGAAAACTATGGAAAAATACCATGGTTGAAGAAATGGCATCCTTAGACAAGAATGAGGCTTGGGATCTAGTGGAGTTGTCGACTAGAAGAAATCTCATTGGAAACAAATGAGTGTTTAAGAAGAAGTTGAGTGCAGAAGGAAAAGTGGAGAAATACAAAGCTCAATTAGTAGAAAAAGGTTATTCCTAGGTAAAGGGATTTGACTTCAATGAATTTTTTTCTCTTGTTTCCAAATTAACTTCTATTAGATTTATTTTATTTGTTGTTTTTTCATTTTATTTTGAAGTAGGACATATGGATGTAAATACAACATTCCTACATGGGGAACTAGAAGAATAAATCTACATGAATCAATAACCATAAGCATTTGTTGTGAAGGGAAAGAAAGAGTCGATATTCAAGCTGAAAAAGTCCCTACATGGGTTAAAGCAATAACCAAGGATGTGGAATAAAAAATATGATACTTATATGTTGTGGCTTGGCTTCACAAGGAGAAAAGAATATCACTGTGTGTATTTCAAATTAATCGGTGATCATCTCATTTATTTGGTCTTGTATGTGGATGATATGTTGTTGATAGGAAACAACAAGGAGATTATCCAAGATGTGAAAACTTAGTTGTCCTCTAAATTTGACATGAAGAATCTTGGTGTTGTAAATTTCATTTTGGGCATGGAAATTAAAAGAGATAAAACAAACATGAAACTCTAGTTAAATCAATGGAAACATGCCAAGACATTATTGCATAGGTTTAATATGTAGGAATGTAAATCAGTCAAGGTTCATATGTTGGAGATACTTCACACACACCTAGGATTTATTTTTCCTAAGGTTTTCCCTATGTTTATTGGTCATTATTCAGTCTCCTATAGTTTAGGGAGAATATTCCTCTAGGATAATATTCTCTTCAGTTCACACTTCAGTTTGATCAATTGAGTGGAGTCTAGATGCCACATTGGGATTATCACCATGCAACATTGGTATCATCACCAGATAATGCACATTGTCCTTGGAATAATCACCAAAATAGTGCATTACTCATGGTTCCTTGATATCCTCCTCACTTCACTTTGTTTCGGTCATTTAACTAAGGACTGAGAGACTAGTTAACTCAGACTAGGTGACAATTCACTCCTGTAACTTCCTGAGAGACTAGACTATGTGGCAGTTTATTCCTATAATTGTTGGTGTATGTCCAAATCACTCTATACAAACACTATGATGCATTGGATTCTTCTCTAGTGTGCATTAGTTGATTTATATAAAGTATATCATGTGTAAATTATCATTCATTCATTTGGTTAATGAGAATTCTTCCATTATTTCTCTCATGTTTCTCTTTTCTCATATTTTCTCTGCAAACTGTGTATGTCATTTTCTAGATAGATCTATTTTGTGTAGGTTCAACACATTTACATGGTATTAGAGCCAACAAACTTCTAGGGAAAAGACACACCAAATTATTTTTGTAGGTACAGAAGATTGAAGACAGTGGAAAAATGGAATTTCCAAAAGAATGCATTCTTAAACCGTACAATTTCTTTGCATGGAAGGAGAAGATGATAATGCATCTTCGAGGAAGAAGATTATATAGGTTAACCATGAACAAAAAAACCAAACCAACATTAGAAATAGAAAAATCCAAGTATCTGAATTGAATGGATGAAGCGTTTGGAACTATTTGCAGTCTCATTTCTCCTGAACTCCTCTTTCACATATCCTCCTATAAAACCCCCAATGAATCCTAGACCACCATGGAAGTGATTTTTGGAAAATAGGACGAGATGAGGGGACACATGCTCGATGTGTAATTGCTCACTTTGGATCCAAAAACCTTCGACAATATACAATATTTCTTTACAAAATATAAAGGATTTGTTGTCGCAACTCAAGGCTTGCGGAGTTGATAAATATAAGGAGGAGAAAAAAATGGTTCTTACCATTCTCTCCAAACTTTGTCCACAATAATCAGTGTTTTTATCTACATTTCATTTAGTTAGGCTCTCCTCTGGAGCCACCTGGACGATTCCCTCTCTTGAGGCCTTTATCGAGTCTCTGACACAAGAGCAAAACAATCTCATCAATATGGAAAAAATCAAAGGTCCAAAGGTGCATGCACTGACTGTGAAATATGGTAGCAGTGATAAATATCATAAATATAAAGACCAATAAAAAAGGAAATCACATGCAAATCCAAAGAAGGAAGGGTATTCAAAACCCTTCAATGATGCCTTCGGATCCAAAGGTGGAAAGGGAAGAAAAGGGGAAAAATGCACTTACTTCCATAAAGGATTCAATCCAGAATCTGCATGTATGAAAAAATAGATAGATCCAATACCCCAAATACTTCAACAAAACAACCTTGGATATCACATCCCCAAGGGTGCTAAGAAGAAGAAGCCAGAAGATCAAAATCTCAATAAAGACAATTCTAGCCATGCTTTGATTTCCATCAACTCCTCTCCCGGTGCTTGGATCGTAGATTTAGGTACATAACACCACATGGATGTCACAAAAGAAGTCTATTATTAATTGGATGCATGTAAAGGTCCTCCTATTTTGATGGGGGACAACTCTCCAGTAGAGGTCACCGACAAAGGAAGAATTGAACTCACAAATGAAATCTTCGAGAATGTGCAACATGTTCCCAAAATTTCCGTCAATCTTCTCTATGTGTATCAGATGAAAAACTCTGGCACCAGAAAGGGAGTCATATTCACACCCAATGAAGAGGATATATATGAAATGAAAACCAATTCCATGGTTTCTATTGGTGAGGTAAGTCATCAATATAGACTCTACACATTTTCTGAATTTATTGAACCAGATTCTGCATTACTACATACCCATTTTGATGAAAGCAGTACGATATGGAACGAAAGGTTTAGGAATTTAAATTTCAGATATATGAAACAATTTAGCAAGAAGGGAATGGTTGATGGTCTACCTGACATCCACTTCTCCAAAGGAATTTGTGAGGGACATGTTCTTGGAAAGCACCCTCAAGATAAATTCGACAAAGGAAAGACTCATAAGGATTCCTTTCCTTTAGATCTGATCCATAGTGACCTCATGGGATCTTTTCCATATCCATCCATTAGTAAATAAAGGTACGTTCTAATTTTTGTTTATTATTTCTCACACTTCACATGGATTTTCTTTCTCAGGCAAAAATCAGAGATCTTTCAACACCTCAAATATTTCAAAGCCCTTGTTGAGACACAGTCAGGAAAGAAAATCAAAGTCCTTTGAACAGATAACGGGGGTGAGTATGTCAACCATGAGATATAAAATATTTTTCATGAGAAAGGGATTCATTTGCAACACACAATACCCTTTACTCCGCAGCAAAACGAAGTTTCTGAGTGGAAAAATAGATCTCTAAAAGAGATGGCATCTTGCATGCTACATGCAAAGTCACTTCCACAACGATTATGGGATGAAGCACTTAATTGTGAAACCTACACACAAAACATATCTCCCCATAGATATTTCAATGATAAGAACCCCTACGAGGCTTGGAGCATCCTCAAACCAGAAGTGACCCACTTCCGTATTTTCGATTCATGTGCATGGGTCATGATTCCCTCTGAGAAGAGGAAGGCACTTGATCCATAGAGCATAGAGTCTATCTTTGTTGGATACCCCAATGGTGTGACTGGATACAAAATCATTGATATTTCCTTGAACCAACTCATCATTGAGTGAAGTGTCCAATTCCAGGAAAGTGTCTCACATGTACCTCATTAGTCGCCTGCAAACACTTTCGTTCTTCCACATGTTAGAGATGATGAGCATGCACATGCCAACTCTTATTCAGATGAGAGTTCTGATTCAGAGGATTCATATGATCCAAACACAAAATTAGTACATTTAAATGCATATTCAGTGCATGCATATGTATATGCAGAACAAGAGCCGAGGCCCAAGTGGGCCAAGACTAGTCTTCAGGATGCAAGGGATCTTGTTGGGGATCCAACTAATACTAGGAGGACTCGATCTATTTTAGAGGAGCCTCCTCTTGCACTCACTTCCACTGAACCGATTCCACCTAGGCATCTTTTCTTCATTCAATATTCAGATCCAAAGTCTTATGGTGAGGCTACTGGAAATCCCTTTTGGGTATCCGCCATACAGGAGGAGTAAAACTCCCTCCTTGAGAACCAAAATTTGGATCTAGTTCCCCTTCCTTCAGGAAGGAAAATTTTCAGGTGCAAATGGGTCTATAGGACCAAGAGCACAATGGATGGACAGGTTAGCATATACAAAGCCAAGCTATTTTCCAAAGGCTTTCAACAGGTGCATGGCATTGACTATGATGAGAGCTTCGTTCCAATAGCGAAGATGGATTCCATACATTTGAAAATTTTCATTGTGGATGCCAAGGGATGCGATGTCCATCATACGGATGTGAATAATGCATTTCTTCACGACAATATATCTGAGGAGATCTATATGGAGCAACCCCAAGGATTTATGCAGGATTCACATTTGGTTTGTTGACTTAAGAAGTCTCTTTATTTCCTAAAGAAGGCTTTGAGGGAATGATATGCCAAGATGGATTCCTACCTGCTGTCACATAACTTGTACATTGTAAGTTAGACCCAAATGTTTACATGCTCAGGACGATTGATTCACTTCTACTCCTAGTTCTGTATGTTGATGATTTGATGACACCGATTGCTCGACTTCAGCGTTTTCTGCAGTCAAGAGGATTCTGCATGACAAGTTCTTGATGACGGACATGGGTCCACTACATTTCTTCCTTGGAATCGATGTTAGTCAAGATGCATCGGGCATCAAACTGTCTCAGGCCAAGTATGCATGAGATCTCCTTGAGATATTTCACATGACAAATTGTAAGTTTTCCCCAACTCCTTTCCTATCAGGAGTTAGACTTGAGGATGGCGGGCACACTCCAATGGTTGACAACATACTGTATAGAAAACTAATAGGAAGGTTGTTGTATCTCACACACTCCGTACCAGACCTCTCCCATGCAATTGGATCATTCTCTAGGTTCATGCAGGAGCCGCATGAGCTACATTGGAAGGTTGCAAAGTGTATCCTTCGATATGCATAGGGAACCATCACCTTTGGGATTCACTATGTAGCAGACTCTATATTGGACCTCATTGGGTTCACTGATTTTGACTAGGCTGGCGATAACATTGATCACAAGTCCACATTTGGTTACTCACTTAATCTTGGTTCTGGGCCTATCTATTGGTCGAGCAAGAAGTAGGTTGTTATTGCTCTATATTCAGTCGAGGAAGAGTACATAGGGGTAGTTAACATAACCATTCAGGCTATGTGGCTACAAAAGTTTCTCATAGAGTTGGGCATTCATCTTCATTGATCGATTGTCATCTCATGTGACAGCCAAATCACTCTAAATTTCTGCAGAGATCTAGTTCAAAGGCAACAGACGAAGCACATCGAGATCCACATGCACTATATCTAGGACTTAGTACACGAGCGGATCATCGACTTGTAGTTCTTTCCTTCAACATAACATATTGCAGACATCTTCACCAAGACCTCCACTAAGAAGAAGTTTCATTCTCTACACAGTCGTCTTGGAGTGAAGGACACAGTTTCCCAACAACTATCAGTTCTTCTTTTTACTTACATTGTACTTTGAGGGGGGGGGGGTTCCCATGAGGTTTTTCCTCTTTCCTCATTTATTTCAATGTATCTTTTGTATTTGGGTACCTAACATGGCCTCATTTCTGGGACCCATTCTTTATTTTCACCATAGTGATGTCCAAGGGGGGTGTTGGAGATACTTCACACACACCTAGGATTTTTTTTCTTAAGGTTTTCCCTATGTTTATTAGTCATTATTCAATTTCCTATAGTTTAGGGAGAATATTCCTCTAGGATAATATTCTCTTCAATTCACACTTCAATTTGATTAGTTGAGTGGAGTCTAGATGCCACATTGGGATTATCACCATGTAGCATTGGGATCATCACCAACTAATGCACATTGTCCTTGGAATCATCACCAAACTAGCGTGTTAGCACTAAGAGTTGTTGTTATACTGCTAGAAAGACAATCCTAATACCCATTTGAATATTTAAAGTTGGATGAGTGATTATATTAAAAAATGGATCAAACTGATAAGGTTCAAGCTTGATCTAATGCATGAAATTCAAAAGACTATATTCCAGCAAAAAGGGCTATCATAATCTCCAACCAACACATATTTTGAAAGATGAATAGAAGAAAGTGAAGGAAAAAATCAACATGAACATTCAATTTCACATCAGGCTTTATTGAAACATTCATATGGTTGAAATTTCACTGATTAGGATCCTTCTAATCAAAAAATAAATATTTTCTCCAAGAAGAAATGCTTCACAAAATACAAAGTAAATCATCCACTGCATAGCTATGCTAACAAAGATGTTTATAAATCCTTTATCAATCAGTATTCCATTAGATCAAGAAGACAAAGAAAATGGACAAATAAAGGAGCACAAGCTGATCTTTAACTGCACAAGAATCCTCCATCTAGATATACAAAGCCTGAGAGTTTACAAAATAGTAATATCCTTTTTCATATCACTCCAACCCTTTCCTTATCAAAGTCCACTTCATATATAGCGAGTTATCTCTCTTTTCTCTAAGGAGGTCGAAACCAAGGAGCTACATTGGATCCTCCTCCATTTAGGAGTCTGTTACAAAAGATTCCAACAAAAACATAACAAATTCCTATTTTTTGGGATCTTGTCTATAGTGATAAATGCCTTTTGAAACATGTCATGATGCTTGATATGGATATGGAACACATGTCCCTCATTCCATATAACTCCTAGGAAACTATTCAAACATTCCCTAACAGCTGACAACCCTCCCATAGCTCGGATTTATCAAACTGTTAGAGTTCGTAGTGCCTTTGAAAACATGCACTGTTAACTTTCCTGTAGGTAATGGTTTTGAATTTTCTCCCAAACTACAAACTGGGTTAGGATGATTTATGTTCATAAGGTCAATGGTAATATTTTTCTTCTCCACACCAAATTTCAGAAGAACCCAGATCATCATTTAATTGTTATGATCAAAACTTGACTCTACTATATGCTAATTGCTACAAATTGCCCCAAATTACCAGTTCACAACGCCAGTGAGTCCAGGCACCGTGAACTTTCCTGTAGCATCCTATTTTCTTGCAAAAAGATTCCAACCTTTCAAAACTTGTACATGAAGTAGGATATACCTTACACAATATGTTGCAAGCTTATTTCAACCTGAAGTAATGAAGAAACATAAAAAGATTCTAAGTTTAACACAAAATCCAAAATCATCACTTAGTGTTATAACTGCATGCAAAAACCATGACAAAAATGATGTTGATGCGGAAGATCATCTTGTATTCATATTTTGGGTCTGGTTCTCCTTCTAGTATCCATCTTAGCCAACATATCTAAATTCCTTTTCACCACTTCAGGATGCCCTCTTTGCATTTTCTTGCTTTGCTGACTGTCCATGATTTCTATCTTAAAAACCTCCTATAACCTCTTATGACAATTCTATGTGAAATATTTAGTAAAACATGGGTTTTTTTTGGGTTGAATTACAGAGTTGATATACTCATAGTTCACCTCTCTAAAAACTTATACATAGAAATGGTATGGAGTGGGGAAAATTGCAAGTAGGAGTGATAAAAGGAACAATAATCCAGTCTTAGTGAAAATTCATACAAGAAAAAGAGACAACTCTGTAAAACTGAGGGTTCGCAGCGCCAACACTAGTTCACAACTCATAGATATCAGTGGGAGAAAAAGGCTTGTTTGCAGAATAAATTGTAGGATGACCTTAAGATAACAAATTTGACCAATGGGCATATTTTAGAGTGCCATAGCAATGGTTTTGAGAGCTGGCAACATATGGACATTTTCCAGTTCGCAACGCCAATTTCATAATAGTTTTAATTCCTCTATCAACCTTTAAGCAGCATGAAAATCGTCAATAAATACCTGATAAATATGGATTTAATGCTGGTGCTTTGTGAACTTGAGATGGTATTAGAGAAATGTATCCAATCTTGAACAATCTTCTTCATCCAGTTTGCAACGCCAATTTCAAATTCCAATAGTGTGCTTCAAGGAAACTGTTAGAGTTTTTTGTGACATAATCCTTGAAAATCAAACTGAATGAAAGCATTGAAAACCATGAAATTCCCCTTGACACATTTACAAATTGCAATAATGAAAKATAAGTGCATGAGGTACTTCTTAGTACACTRCGAACTTTTAGGTAAGTTGGCAACAAATAGACCTGACCTTTGACTTGCCTTCTCAATGGTTGGAAAGTGACATAATGGAAACTTGTGTACACCTTGAAACAAGACATATGATGATGAACAATATCATGACACCAGGACTCTTACATGGACTAAGGTCATAATTGTTTGACTCTTGAACATTTGATATGCTAACATTAGCTCCACAGGGGATGGCATGCTCCCTATGAGATGCCAATAAAATTGCAGTTCCATTGCCTTATCCATTGGGATTATGGAGTCTTTCACCTCGTTCCAAACCTGTGCAACCATCCTCTGCAACACTTCAACATCTGAAACTTATTCAAACAAACTGAAAGAGTTGTTGAAAATGTCACACTACAACTGAATGTTGAAAACAAAAATATTGGTGCACACTGCAATCTGCCCACACTATACAAACTAAAGAAAACCAAATTCTCGGGAAGTGAGGTTATTATCTATGCTACCCTACTCCAACCAACTCTCCAATTTTCTCAAGTGAAATAAAACTTCAATAGGAGCCATGAAAGTAGATTTACGATTTCCAAATTTTCAATGAAATTTTGAAAAGCTCTCAGATGCTTCTCAACTATGATATGGTCTTCCCCAATAAAAAGAGGCAGATATTCTAAAAACTTTGGAGGGTAAGGATGAAGAGTAGATGGTAACTTCAATGGTTTAAATTTTTTCTCTAATTCTAGACTGAACATTAGTGGGCTGATCACCAAGTACAATAGGCGGATTGCAAGATATAACATATTTTAAAAGAGGAAAATCGAATTTGTAATCCACATGGCTATAGGGCTGATCAATTTCAGGAGGTATTTGGATACATGCATCATTCTCACATGGTCTGGACAAAGGAAAATGATCAAAATCAATGATTCAAGAAGAGGATACATCTTCTTCTTTCAAGGAGGGATACACAACAATGGGTTGATGGTCATCCGAATAGATAAATCAAAGGATGAGTATTCTAATATGCAAAGGAAAATAAAAGAAAGAGCTAATGAAAAATAAAATAAGTTCCTGAAAGAAACTTATGACTTGATATCTGGACTTCATGTGTCTTCCTTTCATCTTTTCTGTCTGAGCTCATTTTTTTAGTGGAGTATTGTGACTGATTTTAATAACCAATAGGTTATTCAAATGTGTGGAGTCTTCATGGTGAAAAATTGCAGTCTGTTCTATCACCAATCCTTTCTCACCATCAAGAACTAGTAGTGATCTGTGTCATACAGCCCAAGGAAGATTTTCAAATTCATCCCTGACAATGACACAAATTTTTTTAGCACTAAGAGTTGTCATTAGACTAATGGAAAGAGAAGCATAGTACCCATTTGAATCTTTAGAGTTGGATGAGTGCTTATATTAAAAAATGGATCAAACTAATAAGGTTCAAATCTTGATCTAATGAACAAAATTCCAAATACTATATTCCAACAAAAAGGGCTATCATAAGATCCAACCAACACATATTTTGAAAGATGAATAAAAGAAAATGAAGAAAAACATCAATATAAACAATCAATTTCACATCAATATTGATTGACACATTCATATGGTTTAAATTTCATTAATTAGGATCCTTCTAATCAATAAATACAAATTTGCTCTAAGAAGAAATGCTTCATAAAATACACAGTAAATCATCCACTGCATAACTCTGCTAAAAAAGCTATTGATAAATCCTTTATCAATCAGTATTCCATTAGAACAAGAAGACAAATAAAATGGAAAAATAAAGGAGCACAAGTTCATCTTTGACTACACAAGAATCCTCCATCCAGATATACAGAGTTTGAGAGTTTACAAAATAGTAACATCCTTTTTCCTATCACTCCAACACTTTCCTTATCAAAATCCACTTCATATATAGTGAATGATCTCTCTCTACTCTAAGGAGGTCTAAACCAAGGAGCTACATAGGATCCTCCTCCATTTGGGAGTCTGCTACAAAATATTCCAACAAAAACATAACAAGTTCCTATTTTTTGGGATCTTGCCTATTGTGATAAATGCCTTTTGAAATAGGTCATACTGCTTGATCTGGAGATGGAACACATGTCCTGATGTCCAACTAACTTGTAGGAAACCATTTGAACCTTACCTGATAGTTGGCATCCCTCCCATAGCTCAGATTTATAAATCTGTTAGAGTTCGCATCGCCTTTGACAACATGCGCTGCGAACTTTTCTGTAGGTGAGTATTTTGACTTTTCTCCCAAACTATGAACTGGGTCGGGATTATTGTTTGTCAACAAGCCAATGCTAATATGTTGCTTCTCCAAACCAAATTTCAGAAGAACCTAGATCATAATTTAAAATTTATGATCAAAACATGACTTTGTTGTGTGCTAATTGCTACAAACTGTCCCAAATTACTAGTTCACAACGCCAGTGAGTCCAGGCACTGTGAACTTTCCTGTAACATCTTGTTTTCTTGAAAAAAGATTCCAACCTTTAAAAAATTGTACCTGAAGTAGGATTGACCTTCCACAAGATGTTTCAATATTATTTCAACCTGAAGTAACCTTGAAGAAACATAAAAAGATGCTAAGTTTAACCCAAAATACAAAATCATCACTTAGTGTTATAACTTCATGAAAAAACCATGACAAAAATGATGTTGATGTGGAAGATCATATTGTATTCATATTTTGGTTCCGGTACTCCTTCTAGTAGCCATCTTATCCAACATATCTAAATTCCTTTTTGCCACTTCAGGATGCCCTCTTTGCAATTTTTTGCTTTGTTGATTTCCCATTATTTCTATCTTAAAAACCTCCTGTAACCTCTTCTGACAATGCTATGTGAAATATATAGTAAAAAAGGTTTTATTTTTGGTTGAATTGCATAGTTGATATAATCAGAGTTCATTTGTCTGAAAACTTATACACAACAATGGTGTGGAGTGGGGAAAATTGAAAGTAGGAGTGATAAAAGGAACAACAATCTAGTCCGAGTGAAAATGCAGACAAGCAAAAGAGACAACTTTGTAAAATAGAGGGTTCACAACACCAACACTAGTTCACATCGCATAGATATCAGTGGGAGAAAAAGGATTGTTTGCAGAAGAAATTGTAGGATGACCTTAAGATAACAACTTTGACTAATGGGAAAAGGTTTAGAGCACCATAGTAGTGGGTTTTAGAGTTGGCAACATGTGGACATTTAACAGTTCGCAACAACAATTTCATAATAGTTTTAATTCCTCTTTCAACCTTTAAGAAACATCAAAATCGTCAAGAAATACCTGATAAATATGGATTTAATGTTGGTGCTTTATGAACCTGAGCTGGTCTTAGAGAAAGGTATCCAATCTTGAACAATATTCTTTATCCATTTTGCAGCGCCAGTTTGTAGTGCCAATTTGCAACACCAATTTCAAATTCCAATAGCGTGCTTCAAGGAAACTATTAGAGTTTTCTGTGACATGATCCTTTAAAATCAAACTGAATAAAAGCGTTGAAAACCATGAAATTCCTCTTGACACGTTTCCAAATTGCAATAATGAAAGATAACTGCATGAGGTACTTCTTAGTATGCTACGAACGTTTAACTAAGTTAGCAACAAATAGAACTGACCTTTGAGTTGACCTCTGAACGGTTGAAAAGTGACATAATGGAAACTTATCTACACCTTGAGACAAGACATATGATGATGAAAAATATCATGAAACAAAGACTCTTACATGGACTAAGGTAAGAATTTTTTGACTCCTAAACTTTTCATGTGCTAACATAGCGCATTACTCATGAATCCATGATCTCCTCCTCACTTCACTTTGTTTCAGTCAGTTAACTGAAGATTGAGAGACTAGTTAATTCAGACTAGGTGGCATTTCACTCTTGTAATTTCCTAAGAGACTAGACTAGGTGATAGTTTACTCCCATAAATGTTGGTGTTTGTCCAAATCACTCTAGAATGGCACTATGGCACATTGGCTTCTTCTCCAGTGCACATTAGTTGAGTTATACAAAGTATATCATCTGTAAATTATGATTCATTCATTTAGTTAATGAGAATTCTTCCATTGTTTCTCTCATGTTTCTCTTTTTCTCATATTTTCTCTGCAAATTGTGTATGTCATTTGCTAGCTAGATCTATTCTATGTAGGTTCAACACATTTACAAACTTCTATTAGATTTGTTTTATTTGTTGTTGTTTCATTTGATTTTGAAGTAAGACATATGGATGTGAAAACAACATTTCTACATGGGGATCTAGAAGAATAAATCTACGTGAAGTACTATCCATACGACTTTGTTGTGAAGGAAAATAAATATTTGGTATGCAAGATGAAAAAGTCCATGCATGGGTTAAAGAAATTGCCAAGGATGTGGAATAACAAAATTAGTACTTATATGTTGTGGCTTGGATTCACAAGGAGAAAAGCATATCAATGTGTTTATTTCAAATTAATCGGTGATAATCTCATTTATTTGGTATTGGATGTGGATGATATGTTGTTGATAGGAAACGACAAGGAGATTATCCAGGATGTGAAAACTCAGTTGTCCTCTAAATTTGACATGAAGAATCTTAGTGTTGTAAATTTCATTTTTGGCATGGAAATTAAAAGAGATCAAGCAAACATGAAAATCTAGTTAAATCAATGGAAACATGTCAAGAAAATATTGCATAGGTTTAATATGTAGGAATGTAAATCGGTCAAGGTTCATATTCATGTAAGTGTCAAGTTATCTGCAGATCAATTTTTGAAGACACGGAAAGAGGAAGAGGACATGTCTCATGTTTTGTATGCCAAAGAAGTTAGCATTTTGATGAATGTAATGGTTTGCACTAGATCAGACATTACACATGCAGTGGGAGTTTTAAGTAGGTATATGCCAAAACCAGGGAAGGAGCATTGGACAACAGTAAAGAGGGTTTTTTGGTATTTGCGTGGCACTGCTATTTATGAATTTTTCTACCAAGGAAAAAAAATATTTGACAGAGTGTTCGACATACATGGATTTGTTGATGCATCTTGGGCTGGAGATCTAGATCCCAGGATATCTACAAATGGGTATGTGTTTAACCTGTTTGGAGGAGCAATCAGTTGGATGAGAAAAAAATAGCTTGTAGTGGCACTCTTAACTACAAAAGATAAATAAATGACATCCACTCATGCAATCAAGGAAAAAGTATGTTTACAGAGATTGTGTTCAGGTATTGAGTTGGTATAGAAAGCTACAAGGATATATTGTGATAGTCAAAGTGCAATATTCCTGGAGAAGAACCTGACTTATCATTCAAAGACAAAGCATATTGTTGTTTAATATCACATTGCGAGAGACATGGTTGAAGACAAGAAGGTGTTGTTAATGAAAGTGGACACTTTGAAGAATGTTTCAGATTCATTGACAAATTCTATGAGCACTGAGAAGTTTTCTTGGTGTAGAGAAACAATGGGCATTGTTTCCCTGGATTGTTAACTATGTAATCATGTAAGCCCCTTTATACAAAGAAAAAAACAAGTGGGAGAATGTTGGGTATGTGTTATATTTTTTGAAATATTGGTCCCATGTACTGTAAAATAATATGGGGGCCTATTGGGGGTTCGGGGGAGGAGCCCCTGAAAAAACATTTGGTAGTTTTTTGCATCTGTTTTCACAATTTTTTGGCAGATGGTTTTCGTTTATGGTTTTCTAATTCCGGTTAAGGAATTAGTGTTTTTTACTATTATAGGTAAATGGATTATGGGTTTGGATTCGGGACAAAGAACCTGGCTACAAAGCCACGAAGTAAAGAAAGAAATACAAAGAGATGAGAACAACCACTAATGAGGAGAAAGAAATCCTGCCAAGTTGAGCATGCCAGAAGAGCAGATCCTAGAGAAAATCCTCGGACACTGGAAGGACTAGGTCAAAGCAGTATGAAGCTCCCACATAAATAGAATGAGAAAGAATTAGTACCCGCGAAGACCCCCTCAAACGCCAGAAAAGGAGAGACCAGAAAGTCACATGCCCAAAATAAGGACCTCAAAGTGTCATCTCTTGCAGACACTGCACGCCCTTAGCAAGGACCTCAAAGCTCTAGTCCATAATCCCTTCATAAATGAGGAGGAGAAAGACAACAAAACCATTGATATAAGCTCTATTTGAGCATACTTCAAACCTTGAACATCCAACAAAGACAAAGAAAAAACCCCATATGGTCCAAGCAATAGAACCAAGCAAAATCATCCACGTAAGAACGACCAACTGCAAACAAGATTTGGAGGAAAATGAGGCCAAAAATCATCCCTAGGAAAAGTGGAAAGAATAAATATGGATCATCCAGATCCGCTCCCATAGAGCCAACCTCACAGAGCCATCTAAAAACCTCCATGCGTGCAATGAACCACAACAACCAACGGAATAAGAACCCTCGACGAAGAATAATATCAAGCCATCGAAGATGAAGCAAAAATGTAGAAGAAACCACAAGACGAGATCCATCTCCTAGCAAATATGCAAAAATGCAGAAGGAAACGCCATAACCATGCCCAAACAACAATTGAAAAATTCAAAGAATATCAGAATGAGGAAGTAACGAAGCCACTAGGCCAGATCCATGACAACACAACCTAGAAAAGGAAAATGAGGATGGAGATGCTGAGGAAAATGGACAAATGAAGCTGCAGCTCGGGTTGTGGCTAGGATAATCCTAGCTGCAACCCTAATCCCTATATATATATATATAATTGTATTGTAAACAATGAAAGACACCAACACCAACACCATTGATATCAGCTCTATTTGATCATACTTCAAACCTTGAACATCCAACAAAGCCAAAGAAAAGACCCCAGATGGTTGAAGAAACATAACCAAGAAAAATCATCCATGCAAGAACAAACAAATGCAGACAAGATCTGGAGGAAAATGAGGCCAAAAATCAGCCTCAAGAAAAGTGGAAAGAATAAAGATGGATCATCTAGATCCGCTTCCACAGAGCCAACCTTACAGAGCCATCTAAAAACCTCCATGTGCGCAACAAACCACAACAGCCAGCTGAAAGGGAACCCCCGACGGAGAAGAAGATCAAGTCGTCGAAGATGAAGTAAAAATGTAGAAGAAACCACAAGACTAGATCCATCTCCTAACAAATCTACAAAAATGCAGAAGGAAACGCCATAACCAGGACCAAACAACAACTGAAAAATTCAGAAAATATCATAATGAGGAAGTAATAGAGCCACTAGGCCATATCCACGACAACACAACCCAGAAAAGGAAAATGAGGATGGAGATGCCAAGGAATATGGACAACTGAAGCTGCAGCTCAGGCTATGGCTAGGAGAACCCTAGCCACAACCCTCCTCCCTATATATATATATATATATATATATTGTAAACAATGAAGGAAGACGATGAATAAAAGATTAGAGGTGCAACTCTAAAAAGGTTGTTGGTTTTCCTGGTTTGGGTTTCCAAGATAAAATGTCTATGTAATGTGTGTGTGTGTGTGTGTGTGTGCCATTGTATCTTTCTATTTTTATTAAGAATCTATTTGCATTAATTTATTGTACAAGGTTAAAATATACATATAAGGAGGTAATTACTATAATGAGGTAATAAACCCTAATATAGAAGATCAAAAGAGTATATTTCATGAACTCCACCATGTGTCAAAATAATGTTGAATATTCATTGACAAATTCTATGAGCACTAAGAAGTTCCCCTGGTGTAGAGAAACAATGGGCATTGTTTCCCTGGATTGTTAACTATGTAATCATGTAACCCCCTGTATACAAATAAAACAACAAGTGGGAGAATGTTGGTCCCATGTATTGTACACTAATATGGGAGCAAGGAGGGGACCTATTGGGGATTCGGGGGAGGAGCCCCTGAAAAACAAATTGGTAGTTTTTTGCGTTCGTTTTTGGAATTTTTTCAGTACATGGTTTTTCGTTGATGATTTTCTAATTCCGGTTAAGGAATTAGTGTTTTTTACTAATACATGTAAATGGATTAGGGGTTTGTATGCCACAGGATTATATATATATATATATATTAATATTATTTTTTTTTTCTTCCACGAAAAAAAAGAGTAATTTTATTCATTGAAAGAAAACCAAATTACATTTTTTAGGTGCCAAGAAAACAACCCAACCATGGGTACAGAATTAAAATAAAAAATAATCCCGAAGGGACAAAGAACCTGGATACAAAGTCCCAGAGTAAATAAATCAATACAAAGAGCTGAGAACAACCACTAATGAGGAGAAATAAATCCCACCAAGTTGAGCATGCTAGAAGAGTAGACCCTAGAGAAAATCTTCGGATGCCGGAAGGACCAGGTCAAAGCGATATGACGCTCCCACATCAATAGAAACAGAAAGAATCAGTACCAGTGAAGACCCCCTCAAATGCCAGAAAAGGAGAGACCAGAAAGCCGCACACCCCCAATAAGGACCTCTAAGTGTCATCTCTTGCAAACACTGCACACCCTTAGCAAGGACCTCAAAGCTCTGGCCCAGAACCCCTTCAAAAATGAGGAGGAGAAAGACACCAACACCATTGATATAAACCTTATCTGAGCATACTTCAAACCTTTAACATCCAAAAAATCCAAAGAAAAAAACCCAAATGGTCGAAGCAGCAGAACCAAGAAAAGTTGTCCACGCAAGATTCTGGCCATAGTTGGTTTGATCAAACCCTATGCACTAGAATATTTTGGCCATAGTGCACTTCACCCACCATGGAGACTGGTCTGGACATGGGAACATGATTCTCCTTCCAGGTTTGATATTCAATTATAATGGGATTTGTAATTCTTGTTTAGCCATTCTAGTTCAATTCCCTTGTGTTGCTCCTTTGTTGTTGCGACAATCGTTGTTGTTGGGACAATTGTTGTTTTTGTCATATCTCTATCATCTTTGACGACATATCATTTTTGTGAGGGTAATTTTGCATACTATTATATTTCCTTGATGTGTAGTAGTTGTTCCTTCATGGCTTTCTTCCCTCAAACGTTTCCTATCCAGATTGTTGAGTACAACCTTCCTTTAGCATTGGTACCTAGAACCATTCAATATGAAATATATGAGTTACCTTAGAATAACCTCTAAATAAACTATTAAAACCATGCATTTGAACCTATAGAACTAAAACATTAATTAATTGAGGGTTTGTATATGCTTCTCTGAGTTCGGTTCCTGGTTCCTCTGCTCATGGTTGAGGTGTTGTGTTCTCTAGGGCCATTGACAATGTGTCAGATCTTAATCCTAAAAAATTTGAACAATTGGTGAAAAATTTCTCAAATCATATAACTATGAAGTTGTATATCTCATAAATATGTTTCCAACGATATGATAAACGTGTGAAATGAGAATCTGAGTCAAAATTTATGGACAAAATACAAAAGGAATTTTTGTAGGATCATGTCCCTATATCGGCAAGAAAAACACAAACTCCTGTATTGGAAAGAAAAGAATGAACTGATCTATCGACAAGAAAGTCATGAACTGCTCCGATATGTATCATCAAGGGAGACACGAACTACTATGGTATGTATCGGTGAATATCAAGTGATTAGCTCTAGTTCCAGTGAGTTGATGGTTGAGGTAAGTCTTAGAATGTTGGACGAGCTCTGACCACGTCATGTTGTAAGAACTCACAAATGATCGTTGTGATATCTAGGCTTAAACCATGTATCAATGTTGTCAATGTGTTATGTGTAGACTTAGATTGAGTTGTTGCACATTGGTTTCATCATAGAGAAGGTTCATGCATGTGTTCGAAAATAAAGGTTGAATGGTCTTATAAAAAAATCATAAGGGGCTATGACCAAAATGGTAATTAGTTGAAATTTTAAAAATACAAATAAAAGGGGGATGTTAATCCCCTCCAAACTTATGGTTCATGCATTTAGGTGTAATTTTTTTTTTAAACATATGAAAAGAAGAAAAAAAACAAGGGGAGAGGGGACATTATGTCTCCTCCCTCTCCAACTCATATATATATATATATGTGGGTTGGAGGGAGAGAAGACTGCTATATATATATATATATATATATATATATTAAAGGAGGAAGGGGGTGGAATTCCACGCCCCTCTCCCCATCATAGTCACAAACCAATGATGAGGGGGGAGCCATGGGACAGACCCTACTCCCCTCCTCCCATCATAGTCACAAACCAATGATGAGGGGGGAGCCATGGGACAGACCCTACTCCCCTCCTCCACCTTACCAATCATCTCATCAATCAACGTGAACCTCAACTTATCAATTGTTTTCCCGATTACCATGCTCTCTTCATTCCCGGTGAGAACCAACCTCTATCCTCACATCAGCTCTAGTATAGACCGGTGTGGTTCCCCATGTCTTCTATATAAAAGACCGACTTGGTTCCCTGCAAGTTATTTGGGTGTGCATCGGGTTAGTTTTTTCACATGGTCATCGAATTCATCTGTGCTCTTGTTCTCTTGGTCACTGGTTGAGTACCACACACGTGATGAGAGTTTTAAAAACATGAAAGTGTTTTCTTTTTATATTTTAAATCTTGTGATCCAATGGGGAATGGAGGGGGAATGCAGGTAGTCCCCCCCCTCCCTTACACCTTCCCCATTCCCATGGAGTATTAACGAAACCAACTTAATTCCCTCTTTTTTTCTTTAAATAAGTCAATTTTCCAATTTTTAAAATTTAAATACTTCTTAATTAAATTTAAACTATTCAAATTTCAAAATATTTAAACTTGAAATGATTTCTGGGAATTTCCTCAACGAAACTTGTGCATTGGTGTGAGATGGACATTGCTAACCAATCTAACATTTTCAGAGGGAATTTTGACATTATCTAAAATGATTTTGAAGGCTCACAACTTTCCCATACGACGTCCGATTGGGGTGTCATTTTTTGTGATGCAAAGAGTGTGGGGATATGCTTCCGATTAAATAAATTACCATGACATTCAAACATCTCATCGGTGTCATGAATGACGAGGATGGCTTGGGATAGAAATCCTTGGTGATCATTTTGGCACTTTTGGGCCTTAGATTTTGATTTCATCAGTTATGTTAGAATCGTAATTGCATAAATCATATAGTTGACCTATTTTAGGGATGGAAAACACAATTGACGAGCACCCAAAAACTGTGATAAAAAGAGTTTTTAATGAAAGTTTGGATCTCATTCTTGTTTTTGCTTTGCTCGAATTCAGCGCCATCAATTCATGTATTATTTGGGTTATACAACTCTTAATTCATCCATTCGAGATGAGTTCATTCATTAGTGGCTTAGAAATACAACGTCATGAAAATGTCCAACTGATGTCTGGAGCACTTAACACTGTTTAGGAGCTGGGAGGACCAATTTTCTTCTAAGATGCAATTCAAAGCTAGCATAAGTCTTATAGATTTTACAGCTAACCCACCTAACAATAGATGACACTTCCATGATCATGTTTAGTCATAAAATCAAGAAGTGCAAAGTAAACAAGATGGTATGGTATGCATAATGAAAACTACTAGTGACAGAAAAACTTGTCCAAATTATGAAAACACATAATTATGATTGCAACATGATGTAGATTAAGCGAGGTAGGAATTAGTCATCAGTTATCTAGTCAAGCACGAAATTAATAATCTTCGAAAATGATATAGACCTGTATGATGAGCACAACGAGAAGGATCTGAGCTGGAGGAGAATAAGAGAGGTCTCAATATGAAGGCATGTCTTGCTAACAAGGTTTGTGTTGGTGAGAGAAAGAAGAGAATCTTGTCAATACATGATGTACCAGTGGAAGAAGGCTAAACCTCATCGATACACCATGTATAAACGAAGATGATGGGAACCTTGTCGACGCATGATGTATGAAAAAGATGAGATGAACCTCTCCCATGTGAGGTTATGGGTGTCGTGGAAAATTGTGTGAACATATTTGATGTACCATTTTTGGTCACATGAGCTTCACCAGTGATAAAGCTTTGTGTATCGAAGAAGTTTAGCAAAATTTCACCGGTGTATTGAAGAAGTTCATGGGAAGGTGGCCAATGCATTGAAAACATTTATTGTAACTTCGTTGGTACACTAAATTTCAAGCTCAAAACATTAAGTGTTGTGACCTTTCCAGTGTTGGTGAGTTTGTCATGAACTCACCGGTATTTCTTGTATCGACAATTTTGTCAGGAACTCGCCCATATTACCAAAGTCCAAAAAAATTACATGTTAAGAAATATTCCAAGTAAAGGATTGAAAGGTTTCAATGAAGATCAATAAGGTGAGTTGATTTTTCAACAGGTTGAGAGATTTTGAGAGGCTTTCCAGCAGAAAATTTTAGTAGGGGAGCCCAAATTATTCTCTTAGAGAAAGATAAAAGAAGAAATTTGTAAGGGTATTGTGTTGGCACAACAGATGGTGACAGATTGGGCAAAGCCAAAATCTCTGCTAGTCTTCCTTAACTTATGAGAAAAAAATACTGAGGGTCATATAATTACTTTTAAGATCAGAAATTATGGTATTAATGTCAAAAAGTTACCTAAAATATTCCATTGTGGTGGGTACACTAGTGATGCTTGCATGTCGACTAGTAAATCTCATCTGCTATAAATAAAGGATGAATGATGGTGATATTTATTTCCTTAAAATGCATCGATGATTCAAGTTGGTATCTCTTTCATGGGGATGATATAGGTTCATAATAGAAAAACATTTTCACCAAGTGCATATATATTATTTCTCAGGTGTTGGTCCACTGCCCACAAGCATCCATATCCCTCATGGAGTCACCACAACATCATATACCTTGCTCCACTGCCACCGAGAATCCATATCCCTAACAGATATATATGCATATCCCTAGTATGGTCAAGCTTTGTTTCCCATTCCTTCCTAGTTTATTTAGTGCATGCTTAGCATCTGGTGGATGGGGAAAGCAGTGGCCTTTTATCCTGATAGGGAATGACTTCCAACTATTGAGATTTACTTTGTATACTTGTTTCACCTAGATAAATAAGGTTATCCCTTTTGATTTTTATCCTTTATAATTTGACACTTCACCTTTCATGAGAGCAACTACTTAGTGTGTGGATGGTTCCCTTGTTACATAGGATTTGCTCACCATCCAACATGAAAGAATGACCATTGATTAACCACTTTGTTAAGTCATGGTTTGAATATTGTCACAATATTCCAACACATTTCTTATTCATGTTCAAACATAGACCCGTAGTTCAGATCATGAACTAGGAAATAGATGCAAGCTAATTCAAACCTATTTCAAGTGCAAAGGTGTTGCATGTAAAAGAAAAATAGAGGTGAGATGTTTGTATGTCATCAAATATAATCATGGATCATAATAAAAACAAAAATTAGAGAATCAACTACCTCTAAGGGAAGAGATGACGAGGGAAGAAAGAGGGGAGACATATTCAGAAATAGAAGACAAGCTCAACCTAAAACTTGCTAGAATTGAAAAATGAAACTTTGGGAAATTGATGATCAAAGATATGCAGTCAACAAAGAAAGTAAACTGAGAAAGGGATCATGGATGGAAGTGTTTCCAGTAGCTTAAAAATGTTTATGCATCATAACAATGCAAGTAGTTTGCTGCCTTTTGAAAAGAATAATCCATGTGAAAGATTATGCATGTATTATTTCATTTAGATCATATTTGGTGCTAGCTCTAGCTGAGAATTGCATCTATCATCATGATTTTCTGAAAACTACCATCTTGTCTTTGCAACCTTTTTCTCCAGTAATTAAGGGTTGGAATGAACTTCCATTTGTTACCCATCATATGCTTTGATTTGGTTGTGCGAGATCTTCACTCACTCTCTATGTCTCGCAACTCTAAAACCTATTCTACATCATAACATGCTCATCTCTTCACTAGTTCAAATTAGGTGTGTGATACCAACTATGCACTTGTACCTACAAATACAAACCGTTCAAGGCATGAGATTGATTTCAACCCAATATTTTCAAAAATGAAATCATTTAAGAAGATCATCGGGGAATTGAGAATAGAAACCAAAAATATATTTGTGAATAAACTTCCCAGGAAACATGTCTCGTGATCATGTCCAATTTTTTGAAGCCATTTCTCTCCTTAGAGTCATGTTCTTCTCTTAAAGATAGAAAAAACTTCCATGAGAGGGATTTTCACACAAGTGAAAAAAACATATCACTAGTTAATCCTTGTGACCAATGAAATGAATTGATTTATTATCCATTTCGAACATCATTATTTGACCAATTATAAAATCTGACCGAAAGCAATGTCAAATAAGACAAATACCTCCCAAAAAACATGTTTGAAAAGATTTTCACAATATAAACTAGAAATAAAGTCTGTATCTAAGCTAGCATGGGACACTAAATCAAAGAGACTATTCCTTTGAATACATAAGGAACCATACCTTCTAGGATGCATGAAATCAAATCATGAGTCTTAACAATTCATGTTGCCAATATCCTAGTCGAGAGGTGGAGTCGACTTATCTTGAATGTTGTTCTATCGAGTGGAATTTCTCTTTTGGAAATCAAACGACTATGGATGTAATGATGATTGGTTCGTCCTCGAAGAAGTGCAATTGAGAGCTATTTTTGTGATCGGTATCCCAGATATTAGAGATCATTTTTCGTGAGTCATAGTGCTCTTTCCCGATTGAAAATTTTCATCAAATTGTTTTCATCAACATTAATTCAATTGTTACCTCCTTGAACTGGATTGTAGTTCATGTATGGTGGGATTCAAACAGGTTCAATATCATAGATTGAGGTAAGTGTCCACATCATACATGTAAACGAAAGAGCAAGGTTTCATGTAGCACTTTTCCTCTCGAAACTTCCTTGAGAAAGGATTTGTATATCAACCGGTGATACTTATGCAAGTGAATGTACAGTCTGTTGTATGATTAATGTCTTATGTGATTAATATATTTTTGAAAGATTGTTCTCAATGAGCCTTCTCAAAAATTCATAGACCACTGACTTAAAGAGCTCCGTTGAGAGTTTCATAACTTGGCTTAGATGTATCTTCCATTCAACAGTTGAGAATTCCAACTCTAGAAGAAACAAAAACATCATGATGTGAAATCCCCATCGATATCAAGATAAAGGAAATCAGACCAATGAAAAAAAACTAATCTGAAAAAAATTTATGTTTCACCCTCATACTGGACAATGCATGATGATGAAAAGATGGATTTCATCAATTGGAGATCACAAGACCAAGGAAAATATATCTATCATGTCATCGAAGATGATTGGGAAAAATAGTTGACCTAAAAAATCAGGGTTAGGATCTTGTGGTGTCGAAAGATAACATCGAAATGTTTATGTGTGTGTGCTCATTAACCCTCATATTTTTGAGATACTCAACATAGTCAAAGGCAAACTGAAACTTGATGTTCTACTACTAGAGGTACATGCCAGAGACAAAATACATTATTTCGTTCCCATATATGAAAAAAAATTGAAGTTTGGGAATGGGATAAATGTACCAAGAGCCTCAAGCACAACCTCTTCAAAGAGAAACAAAAACTTGGTGATTCTACTCATTGGATACCATTATGAAAAAGTTAAGGTACAAAGATCACAATCTACTATAATATTTTAAATTTATTCTAAACAAATCGATGATCTACCTTTTACATTCTTGAAATCACCTCCATCATGAAAAATTCAAGTTTAGAAAAATACTTGCATGTTGAGAAGGTTTGTAACCATGTTTTAGCTCATCGTTCTTTGCTTCAAGGACCAAGAGAATGTACCCAATATATCACTGCATCGATCCATTAATCCAGAAGATTTTGTGAGAAATATAGACATCAAAATATTGTTCAATGGGGTTTACATTACTATTGCATATTATGAACAACAAGGCCATGAACAATCAATATGATTCCTTCAACCTAGATTCATTCTTCTCCAAGATGTAAAGTATCTTACAATATCTAGTTTTAGTATCTCGGGATAGTAAGTTGTCCAACTGTCAATGTTAGAGTAAATTCCATTGAAGAAAAATTAATCTTTCAGTTGAACTTCTCAAATAATTTTGTGCAGAGTTTCCTCATAAAAAATAAAGTTAATCCAAGATTTCAGTTGAACAACAGAATGAAAATAATCAAGCGAAAAGGAGAAATATTTTATGAAAAAAGAAACTAAGACTAAAGCAAGCCATATTGATTTGGAAAATAAACTAATAACAACTAGTTGCTTTTACTAAAGAAAACAAGATAAACCAAAATCTATGTTGTATTAGCAAAATTTTAAATTATGCTCCTAGTGGATTTTATTAAAGAAAACAAGATAAACCAAAATCTATGTTGTATAAGAAAAAATTTAAACTATGCAAGCAATAGGGAAATAAAAGAACTATGCTACTCCTATTCCTACTTTTTCCTGCATTGGCTAAAAAAGGGTTAAGTGGAAGCATAGTGACAATGTATCCATTTAAGCAACTCCAAACCTAAAACCACACACTCATAAAAAATCGATAGCAGAAAATGGAGTAGTGCGAGATCAAAGATGGGAAGAATTGACTCAAGGAAAAATCTACTCAACATGTTAAATTTGGCATCATTATTGTTCATGGGAAAAGTAGACATGTAGGATTCCTCCAACCAAGATTCAATTGTATATTTTAACCTTGTACAATTATTTATTGCAAACATATTTTCAATAAAAGAACATAAAAGATACAGTGGAAAATACACACATTACACATAGTTTTTTTCCCCTGGAAACCCAAACAGAGAAAAAAAAACATATTCTATATTCATTTCACACAACAAAATATAAATATAGGATCCTGTAGCATCCAAAACCCTAATCCAATAACCTGTATTAGTCAACAGCCCTAATTCCTTGACTGGAAATAGAAAAACATCGGCGAAAACCATGTGCCAAAAAACCACCCAAAAACGAACGCAAAAAAATGCCAATTTTTTTTTCCTGGGGCATTGCTCCCGAACCCCTACGCAAGGGGGGATACCGCCCCCATCTTACCCCCCTAGGAACCCAGTGCAACGTATAAACTATTTCTAGTAGTGAAAATAATATAAGCATACCCAACATCAATTCCATCACAAAATTCATAATAACTACCATAGGACTGTTGGAAGGAAACAAAAAATGAGTGACATACCCCATGAGACCCATCAATGAAATTTGCATGCAATGTACCTTGTGGGAGAGTCTCGGTATGGGTGTGATCATTCATTCCAGAGACCGAAGCAAGACAATGAGAACCTGACATAACCATCAGTTGAAACTTAAGTGCCTGATTGTCCAAGCAAGTCTCCCTGGGCCCACATGTTACATAACCCATATGTTGAGAGGAGAAGTGATATCTACTAGTTTGAGGGAAACTTTAAGAAAAAAATGACTCCAAAAACTCTCCTATAACATCATCAAAATAATGTGAGGATTATTGGATTATTGAGATAGAATCCAAGGACGAGTGATGCATCTTCCCTTGAAGATTGACATGTGATTCTAGAGCATATTTAGGTGATAGTGTATCTTGGATCAAATAAATGTTTCATGTTCCTGTATGGTAATGGGTTGTACATTTGATGTGATTTATTCGTGTGGATCAGAAAACTCGTTATTCTCTACCTACCTTAAATTTCTTGTTGCTAATATCTGTGAATTGCAATCAGAAATTTCAAATTGTGCAGGATCATTATATGATATTGTTATAACAAAGTTTTCCTCACTCCATGCATCTTCCTTTGATGGCCTTCCATTTCCCTTTGCAAATTTAATTTCCCCTTTTTTGTTCATCCAGAGTAAAAAATAAATATTTTTGCCCATGTACATGAGCTACAGTTAGACAACTCACATATATGCAGGTTGCTCCATTACATCCCACGTACATCGAGTTTTGTGCTCAAAAATTAAAAAATATGTCGGGTTTCCATGCCATGTCACGAGATCCATGATCACTGACCTTCCATATAATGGAAACACTCTGAATCAACCCTTAAATTCCATTTGGAGGCTATAAATGTATCCATATACAAGCCTTGAAGACAATTTTCATCATTGAGAGCAAAGACACTCTGGAGAAATTTCACCTCATATTGAGTCTGCATCCCTTTGTCCTTGAAAGTTTGAACTTCTTGTGTTGAGTCCCCAATATCTTCCTATATTGAGATTGAGAACCTCATTGACTCCTACTGCTTGTGAGCTTACCTTTGTTGAGGATTGAAGTGGTGAAGCCCAACTGAAGGGACTTGGTTTCTCGGTTCTGATATGTTTCATTACAGAAGTTTGTCACCGTTGAGATCATTTCCCTCTTCTGGAATTTCCCTCCCCTTTTCTAGTTTCCCAATTTATTTTGTCCATTTCTTTCCCCCCTTCTATTACTTACCCAAATTCCCCTTTTCCTTTTTCCCTTCTATTCTCCCTTTCTAGTTTTTTATACTTAGTAATTTTTTCAAAATGACAGGTTCGCGAATTCCTGGGTTGGAGGACTCTCGGACCCTCATATCCAATCCACACTCCCACATATTGAGTCTGACCGGTCGCTACATTATCCTATACTTATTCATTTTCGCAGGATCGCGGGTTCCTGGGTTGGCGAGGTCAAGCTTTCACATCCTATGTTTCGTGATATACATTTTGCATCCAAAAGATCCATAATCTACATTTTGACCATCAGACTCCTCAAGCTCCCAAGTATCTCATTCCTCCTATGTTGATTCTGTCCGACCGCATCACAACACTTAGCCAATTTTTGACCTTCTACAGTTGCGGTTTCAAGGTTCCCAGGTTGGCAGGTTCAAGAAAATCCCAAATCCTATTTTCTCTCATCCATCATTGCCACCTTCATTATTTTTCCAATATGCATTTAGCATGGTTTAATTCTAATAACTCATCATGCAGGTCCAGTAAATATTTTCATTAATAGGCGAAGGGCTCAAGGAGATTTCTTATTAAACCACATTAAAGCATCAGTTGCGGAAGATTATGTTACATCTCTCAAGCGCTCATTTCAAATACTATCTAGGTCAAAAGAATTCTCTCATCAACTTATGGAAGCAAACTCGAAAATAGTTCTGCGGAGATACTTTGAACATTTTTGGATGAGAGGACCAGGATTTTTAGTGGTCTAGAGCGTACACTTAGTATTCATCCCCTTCTGCTCAGAAGGAAGTAATTTGGATGTCCGAAATTGCTCGTGCAGGCTGCGTTCCTGAGGTTTTTGACTGCAAGGAGATGGTTTCCTGGTGTGCCTATACCAAGATAACAGATGATTCAACTCCAAGACCATTCTCCCATCTCCCTTTTGCCTCAAGTATTCCATAAAATGCTGAGACTCCCAGAGCCGACACTCACCTTCAAAGGTGAAGATTGCAGAGATTTATTGAAAAAACATGGCAACAACTTGGATCTCTTACCTGAATTCTTGGAGAATCCCATGTCCATCCCTGAAGATATTACCATATTGCAGGTCAACTTGTTCAAAAACCCATTTCGGGAAATTTCCTAGTTATTTACCAGAGTTACGGGCCAAGAAAATACTTCTAGCATTTCCCATATGATTCTTTACATCTTATATTTTAATGTCAAGGAGAAGGTCATTTTTGATTGGGGGAAGTTGATTTCCATTGAAATATCTTCCCAATTGTCTCAGTATAAAAAGAATAAGAACTTATTTATGTCTTCTTATTTGGTTTTCACAATAGCGCATTGATGTCATTTCCCTAGATTGTCTATATGCAAGAAGGTGAATTGTGAATTTGACCCCGTGACCTTTCGAAACCAAGCGTTGTGGAGGAAAAAAGCTTCCCTACATTTTTATGAAGTTTTCAATGACTTTGTTTCAGTCCTTAAAGGATTTTTGTTTGGAAAAGACACCCCAAGAATGTTCGCTCAGGCTAGTAAATTGTTGGACAAAAAGGGGACTTTGTAGCAAATGGAAAATTACAACATTATCAGGATTTTCGGTTCTAAGGAAAATCCTTCCTTTATTCCATGCCATATATCTGACATAATGTTTGTCACAGAAGTCACAAGGAAATATAACTTTTGGTTTCACGTTTTTCATGAAAAATGAAAAAAACAATTCATACCTTTGCCTTGGAAAGTTGGGGAGTTTGTATTAAAAAATATGAACAAAATTGATGAATTCGCAAACCACTTCCACAACTTGAATCTCAAGTACACTAAAAAGATTAGAGGGTTTGACCCTAATAGAATATTTGTGGAACATATGTTAATAGTGGGTTTTAGCATTTCATTTATCCATATTGTTCTAGGAGAAGAAGAAGATAATAACCCCGGAAATCCTACCCACACTACTGGCGACTTAGAGACAATACTCAGTACCAATGAAGTGTACAATTATAGAGGGAAAGGTCCCATTGAGAAGATTTCCCAATCCCCAACTATTACTCCCAAGACTTCAACACCTCAGAGCAGTGCTCCAATAACCCACCCATCTAAAAAATTAACCAACAGTAGTTCAAGTGGAGGAGGAGACAAGAATCCCCCTCCAGGAAAAATTGAAAGCTCCCATAAACCTCCTCTGAGGAAGAAGAGGAAGAATATTGAACAAGAGGAAGAAGAGCATCGCGCTGAAAGTGGCATAAATAGATTCTCCCTCAAAGATATGGAGCTCGAAGATGACATTGAGAA
The DNA here is from genome assembly GCA_010110895.2 of Picea sitchensis. Taxonomy (NCBI): domain Eukaryota; kingdom Viridiplantae; phylum Streptophyta; class Pinopsida; order Pinales; family Pinaceae; genus Picea; species Picea sitchensis. Next base: position 87,396 of record SNQJ01S0026092.1, on the reverse strand, counting down.
TATGTTTCCTAACATTGACCAGCTAGGAGGCACAACCCACCAGAACCAATCGTTGGAAATTGTTGAGAATGAGATACTTGATGAAGAAGAATCATTATTATTTCAAAGCATTGTCTTTGACAACGAATCTAAAAAATTAATTATTGAGAAGAGTGATGTGAAGAATAAAAAGGGGAAATCTTGTTCAGAGGTTAACCTAACGAATATGTGGCCATTCCAAGTTTCCAGAATCCATAGAGCCACTGGTGATGCATTGGATGATTCCATTAGCAGTCTCGAGGAAGGAAATACAAAGTTAAAGGAAAGTATCAGGGAACTAAAAGAGACTTTGATGCCTCTTCCATTTCTTGCCATCTCTTTGGAAATTGTCGGACCTGCCACGCCCGCACCCAAAATAAAAGGATCCTCAAGCTTAGTCACATAAGATAGGATCTATGTGGAGAATAATATTAAGAAAAGAATGACACTAATTACAAAATCTTGGAAAATTTCAAAGAAAAGTGTTTCTTTTGGCTCGAGGGCGCATTCCTTTCTTGAATATCTACATGATGACCTAAAAAATGAAGAATTTTTCTACCTTGATGTCGTGGTATCCTTTGGTATTAAAGTTTCCAACATGTTAGAGATAAATATAATAGATGAGGAACTTCTCTCTGCAAGTCGGATCAAGCAACTGAATGCCTACTAGAAGGAGAAATAAAAAACTTGAACAACATCATTCAGGCGTGTAGCCAATCCATAACAAGGAGAGAATAACTCTTCAAAAGGATCATGGAGGTGGACCTAGCTGGAAGCACTAACGAAGTCCAAGGTCTCAAGTTGATCCTCAACTCTTTGTTCCTAACAAAACAACAGTTCGATGAGAAAGTTGATATTTTTAGAGGATTGTCAATTAAAACATTCTATGGCATAATTGAATATGATGAGAACGCCTTATATAATTGGCTAGTGGGTTACTCCATAAAAAATCAGGATGTTGAAGAAGTATTACATGGCATTTCTTTTGATCTCCGAGACTTGGAGGATGAGATGTTCAATATCAAAATTCGGCATGAAATCAACGTGGCACCTATGAAAATTTACATCAAAGAATGGTTCAAGAAGGCTATCGATAAACTAACAAATGAAGGGCAAGAAGCAGTTGAGATGGTTCCAACAACCGTCGATGAAAACGATAAAATGACATCAACAAGCAAATGAACAAGAGGAGCGTCCATCATAGTAAGTTTACGTTGATCACATCCTTATTTTCTCTATCAAGTCCTTCATCTAGTTATTCCACCTCTTTCACTAGAAAGGTTTAACTGAATACTGATAACTCTTTTTTTCTTCTTAATAGGTCTTGTTGATCCTTCTACCGCCCACTGCCTTCTTTCTAAAAGATTATTTCTTGTATTTTTTTTTTATGGTCCATGGGAGTCTCAATCCTAGTATTTAAGACAAACACATTCACATTTTTAGGAATATGTAATAGACTATATATTTTTGGAAATTTCAAGAGAACTACTTCGGAAACAATCTCGATTGTGCTTTGTAACCATGTATTCAAAATATAAAGTATTTGAGGTTTATCTATCATTATATTTATTTGAGTTTCCCATGTATCCACTCTGTTAAAGTTCTCTTATGCATGCATACCATCTTCTTTTGTTTTTATGTGATCAGTTTTATCGCACAGTTTGTAGACACAAGAAAGGCTAAGGAGTAGTAGGTCAAACTGGCAAAACATGAACCTTCCCCACTCAATGTCACCACAATGGGGAGGTTCTTTCAATTTAGGGATACTAGGCCCAGGGGAGACGTCCCCGATAACCTGGGGTTTTGAAAGGGAAAAGGCTAACAACACAAAGACGAAGTTCCCCTTCACAGATTACTGCCAATCAGATAGTCCCAGCTGAACAACCAATAATAGAGTATAACCAAAGAAAGAAGAGCACCTTCTTGAGACAACACAACAAGGAAACTAATACGTGCAATATTGGTTAATACCTCATATAAATCAGTGACTATCTTATATTCAATATGAGCAATTTGAAAGTAAATGTCGAAAAAGTCAATGTTTACAAGATAGCAATGGCATTAATATCACTTCATCAATAAATACTTGAATGAAACGAAATTCAATATAACAAATAACTTCTTAACTCAATTAATGCCTTCAACTACCATTCAATTACTCAAAAGTCAAAACGTTGTTGCAATAAAGATGAAATATTCAATGATGATGTCAACAAATTAGGGTTAGTAAGTTAGTCTAGGCTAGGGTTAGTGTAGTTAGGGTTTCAATTTCAAGAGGTTTGAGAGTGTTTGGATTCAATTCTACTTCAACGCTGGAGGTCTTAGATCAGTGCCTTAGGGTTAATGGAGTCATAGGTGAAGAACGCAAAAGTTGAATGAGATGAGATTTTAAAGGACTAGAGGGATAAGTTTTGAAGTGCTGTTAAAGCAGGGCTCCAAAATCATAACCCTAGGGGAGAGAGGCTCACTCCCGTGTTTCTAAAGAAAGGCCTCGTGCTCTCTCCTCCTTCCTGACAAACATCTAGCTCAATGAAAAGCAAAGTCAAGACAAGAGGGTTTAAAGAGGGAGAGTGTTGCTAAGGCAAGGCTCTTTCATCAAACCCTAAAAGAAAATGACCCTAGGTGTAGATAACCTAGGCCTGGGACGTCCTCTTCCTCTTGAAGTCAAAAGGTACGACTAGCTTAAGGGAAGAAGAAAAAGAAGTATAGCTATGGCTAGGCTCTCTTCTTCTTCTTCAATGGCTAAAATTTTTTCTATCAGGGGACATGAGACAACGACCTACTTGTGTGTTTGTCCCCTAGGGTTTTGATTCAACAATATTTATAAATAGATTCAAGAAATTAAACTACGACAATTCAATCAAGAATTTTTGCAGAAAAATACTTACAAATCATCAAGAAAATAATCATGCAAACCCTAGTTGTAACACCTTCCTTCAAGAAAACACCATAGAATGCCAAAAATCTCTTCCTTCAACAAGTGTGCCTTCCTCAAATCAGCCAATAACCCAAATGGGGTGAAAATGTTAGACCTCACCAAGTGGTGAGTGAAAGATGATGATAAAATGAGAGTCAAAACCCTCAATTTATAGTGTATCAATGAGCTAATTTTACTTTTTAGGTCATAAAAAGGCTAACAAGGCCATAATGTCAAAATAATACTATTTTTACATTAAATTGTCAAAATAAAACCCTAATTGAGCTGCAAAGAGAGTAAAATCCTCTTCAAGGGAGGTGCTAGCTCCTTTTAGGGCAAATGAGACATCTAGGAGCAAAACGTTAGCCCCCCACGGGCCTCTCCAACATGCCACACGTGCCACTGTTGCCCAGTCTACCTCCAAAGTGTCCATGAAGCTAGATGACGTCATGGTGAAGATGGGGATGTCCTAAGCCTTCCAAGGCTAGAGTTCCACTGAAAAGGGGTCATTCCCCCTAGGTCTAGTCCTACCGGAGTGCCTCTGATGGAATGTCCTCTTCCTCTTTGGTGCAAAAGCCCCGATCCATCTCCATCCTGTCTCTACCCCCTGATGGGGTCTCAACATCCATCTGCTAGGCTCTTTAGCCCCATGGAGGTCTGAACTGGTCATCTCCCCATGTGTATCGGTCCAAATGGTACGTGTCAGTCAGGCATGGTCCTGCACATCAAACGCTACGCCCTCCATGGGCTCATCAATCACCAGGATCATAGCAATGTTAATCACATCTCATCATCAATATTATTAAACATATGCATAAAAACCCTGATACATCATTCAATAGCTCAAAGACATTACAAAAACCTGCAATACAAGATTGGATAAAAAGACAAGACGTCCTATTGGGCTAGTATCCACAAGAAAAGGAAAGTTTCTAGGAAGATTTCATCCAATCCATGTAAGTGAGGTGATGTGGCTAGGGGATGTCCAAACATGTGGGTGTAGTGAGGGTCAAAGATGCATAATGTTATTTGTGGGTGCCTTTGTAGAAGGCGAGTTGTACCTGTCATGGATGCATTTTTTCCAAGCCCGTTTTTGCCTTTATTTTTTTATTTTCTTTTTCTTTTTATTCAAGGGCTAACTAGAGGACATTGCGTTGGCATGGTGACCAGAGCTGACAATGTTACCCACAAGTACTTTCACAGAGATGAGAAGGCTGTCTCGTGATGAGACGCCCTTTCCCTTCCCCATGCAACCAAAGGTCACTGCCCTGGTGTGGTAACCAGATGGTGGCAATGTCATACTGCTAGGTACCCATGAACCTAATAGGTTGGCTCGTGATGAGACCCCCTATCCTCTGACTAGATCTTATTTGTTATTTGTCGGGTCCCCCCTGTTTCTTGCTGAGAGGCTTTTTATTTCCTTCTCGGGGATCCCTGGGCGAAGCATCTCGAGGTTTCATCTTAGGCTTTTGTCTTTTACCAACTGCTTTTACCTTCTGGGCCTTTAACCCCTTCTTCCCACAAGATAAGGTGCAATCCTACAAATAGGTCAACCCAATGCTCG